>JAAXNX010002844.1:0-12211 GCA_036491905.1 Folsomia manolachei
GAATAATACGTTAGTTTTATGCCAAAAAAGCGGCCAAGTCCAATGGTAATATAACAGTGTTATTTAAACATTAAAACAACAAAAAACTTCTAGTTGGGTATAGTCAATCTTTTCCATCAAGCTTACCTAAATGCAGTGCACTCCTCCCCTCATTGTCAAATACGTCAACTCGAGCATGATTTTCCAACAGGGTTTTTACCACATCGGTATGACCCTGATGACAAGCGATAAGAAGTGGGGACCATCCCTTGGCCGAGGGTTTATTAACGGCACGTTGACACTCAACTTGTGTCATTCGACTCAACATTTCTAACAAAATGTCGTTGTTCCCCTCCCGAGCACAGTAATGGAATGGCGTCTCACTCCCTTCTTTTGTCGCCTTGTACACGGAGGCACCACCATCCAGTAACATTTTGGCGATGTACTTTCCCGGATGTGACTCCTTTTCTTTGTCGGCTGCTGTTGTAGCTGGACTTGAAATTGAGGTTGGGGCCATCAGATCAGGATCATCTTTCCGAAGTTGTGCTGCATAATGCTGCAAGAAGAATAATCAAGGTAATTTGCTAAAACTCTCATGACCATAAACTAGACAAAATTAAATTCCAAACGAACCAGGGAGCTCTCTCCTTTGGTGGTGATGTGATTAATGTACAAATTCATGTCGGCTTCACCCTTGTCTCGTTTTATGTATTGAAGGAGCTCCTTCACGACGCGATAGTGACCGTGGCGGCACGCTAAATGGAGGGGGGTCTCGCCGTCCTGCACATTAAACATGGTCAGAAAACCTTGCAAAATATAGGCAAAGGAAGTTCAACTGACTTTGGATGTTTTTTGCAAATCTCCTCCATCTTGGAGGAGAAGTCGAATTATGCGGACACGGCCGTGTCGTGCTGCAACATGCTGAAGGAAGGATCAAGGTAATTTGTTAAAACTTATGGTCATAAATAATGTAAAAATAAAATTTGAAGCGAACCAGGGGAGTCTCCCCGTTTTCCATTGTGTTATTGGAATCCGCTCCGGATTTTAGGAGCATTTGAGCGCATTTTTCACCCTGGTCCACCCTCGCCGCTGTGGGATAAGGCAAATTTTATGCTTATGGTTGCGATGTAATAACTTATTAAGGTTAGATGGCTGACCTATATGAAGTGGTGTCTCCTTCGCTTTTCCGCCTGGAATGATTAAGAAACACTCATTGTCAAAGTGACAAAACTATAAAATGGGGTTGAATTAACTACCTTTGACATGAACCTGGGCACCGTGTCCAAGCAAAGTTTCCACGACATTAACACGACCCTGTTCCACGGCTATGTGCAACAAAAACCTTATTAATAATGCCGTATTTATAATGATTTAATAAGGTATGAAGACTAACCTATGTGGAGGGCCGTGTAATTTTCCTGTAATCATTTTTACAAATTTTGAGAAATTTCAAGGAATTATAATTAAAAATCTCACATTCGTCACCGCATCCACTCGTTCACCCTTCTCCAATAATTTGCTAATCATGGTTGCATGACCATGTTGTGCGGCTATGTGCAACGAGCGAGCTCCACCCTGTTAAATATGGAAACTTCAATTTAATCGTCAACTTAAAAAATTGTGTGCTTAACTCTACCTTGTTTGGCATTTGGAGGGGAACACCTTTCCGGAAAAGTGCCATCGCAGTTTCCGGATGACCGTGAAGGGACGCGATATGCATTAACGTACTTCCGTCTTTTGTCCGTTCAAAAACAGAAACCTTAAACTTTTCTGAGAAGTAGCTCAATTATTTGGGTGTGACCATTCTTGGCCGCGTGGTATAGTGCTGTGTGGTCTGTTCATGATAAAAAAATTAATAAGGTGTTCCAGCGAGTCATAAACATTACAAAACATAACAAAAATTCACCCTCTTTATCTGCAACATTTGGGTTGGCCTTGCAAAGGTAGAAAAATTTTACCAAATTTTCATCACCCGCTTCGGCAGCCAAAATTAGAGGGGTTTGCCACTGACCCTACATAGGTAGAAAAATGAAATAAGGTTGCTCATGTAATAATTGTGACCAATTACATTTTTGGCATCAACGTTGGCTTTCGCATCCACAAAAATCCTTGCCAATTCCAAATCGCGTTTGCGAACAGCAACATGTAGAGGAGTGTCCTTATGAGGTGGTCCTCCATGACTTTTTATCTGCTCTGCGGTCAAACTGGTCAACAGTTCCGAGACGGCCCAGCGGGAGCCTGTGGCCATTGCTGTGAAAAGGGGAATGTTGCCGTCCTATCCGAAAATTAGTAATGTTCAATATCACAAAATAACACCAAAGATATGCATTTGTATGGCACAAGAAACGTACCAAAGATTTTTGAAGCCTGGCTTCATTGGGAGTGATGGCAAGCACACCTCGGAGAATATTGTTTTTGGCACCGGTTCGACTGCAGGCGAGATGAACTAAGTTGAGTTTCTTATCCTGGAAGGAATATTATTTATTTGCTGTCAGAGTAATTGCTGATTAGGTGACGCAGTAAATTTTGAAGTTTTTTTCACCTCGGTAACCGCTGCGACATCCGCTTTTTTCGTAATAAGCCACCGAATCGTTTCATCCTTCCCGTGCAAGGCAGCTAGTTAGAATTCAATATATTAAATTGAAGTACATGCACGATTTACATTGCTTTCACTCAAAGCATTTAAATTCATTTCGAAGATAAAGTACAATGTCAATTACCAATGTGAATAGGGGTCATTGTTTCCTGCAAAAAAATAAAATTGCCTGACAAACGGAAGACTTGCTCCGAAAGATAAGGGTTTATCTAACCAGGCCATCAAATCTCATCCTGCATTGCACACTGGAAGCCGTTACTCCACTTTATAACATGAATGGAATTTACAGGTAGCAAAGCAATATTGATCATTTATGCTTAAATACATTGTTTTCAATATTCATGACTAAATTAGTGACTTCAAGCAAATTCATATTTATTGTAATGACCATGCTTTGGTGAAAACACGACTAATCACACTTTTATTCAGCTTTAACACTAAAAAACAATATTTAATTTGAAACAACTCAAATCCCTGTTGGTAAGCATTTTATTACCTAAACCACAGAAACAAGCTCATATTCTTGGTGCCACTTACATCTTGTAATTCTCTTGTTATGGCGACTTTGGCCATACAAATTGAAAGGAAAGCAATTGTAAAATAAAATGCTAATCTGAAAACACAAACAATTAATCGTTCCTACAATCGCTCCAAATTCACGACAATAAATTTTATACGTCGACTTGCATAAGAAAAGCAAAATGAGGAAGGCGTTGACTCCTTAATGGCACTAAGTTATTGATTAAAGTATTAGCATACATTCCAAACTTAAAAGGGGAATAAGTTTGACACAATGTGACATCATACACGACTTTGTACTAATCCAGGCTGCATAGCAAATTGTTAAATACATGGGCACTAGAAAATGATTCAATACTTTAAGTAAGTGAAATGGAAATGAATGACTTGCTCCGAAAGATAAGGGTTTATCTAACCAGGCCATCAAATCTCATCCTGCATTGCACACTGGAAGCCGTTACTCCACTTTATAACATGAATGGAATTTACAGGTAGCAAAGCAATACCATGCCTACGTAAATACTGTTAAATACCCGCCTACTTCTGGTAGAACCCGGGTAACAAAAAAACCCAAGGTGCACTTGTCACGCTAATGCCATGCAGAGAGATTTCCAGATATGCAGATTTTATTACGGCAAGAATCCGTTGGACTGCGTGCAAATTCCATACTCCTGCGTTTCAAACAATTCAGAGTCCGAATTTCGGACTCAAGTCTTACCCCATAATGATTTTTAAAGTAAGGCAAGCATGCAAACGGTACATTACATTTCTACAAAATATTCACGGTCTGTCACCCAGGTTGTTTATTATTATTTATAACGATATTTATTGCCTTAATTCCCAATACTAACCCAATTCTTTTTTCTAACCCGGTCGAATTTTCTTATAAAAAGTGAGTTATGAAGCCACGCACCTTATTTCTTTGGTTAACGTCGGAACCTAAGTCAATCATTTGTTCGCCCAGGACGGTTTTATTGTCCTTCACCGCAAACATTAGTGGTGTCCAGCCATTCTGGAATGAAAACGAGTTGATTTTACAACTTTATTTTGAATGTTTCTTAAATTTTTAGAATGCAAATTTTACTCACTGCATCTGAAATAGTTGATAAAGGAAGCACATCTTGAATGGTTCCGGCTTGAATGGATCTCTCTAAAAATCGTAACTCCACCTCGACACTAGGCCAGTCTCCTTTTGCACAAAACGTCAAAAGTTTAAATGCTGGGGATGACTCTCGAAGTCGTGTTTCTTCTTCCTCTTCCTGTCTCTTTTTTTCTTTCTCTTCTTCTGCCAACATACCAACATCTTTTTCGGGCAAGGAGTCTTTGGTTGCATTTGGTGGTTGAAGCGTTTTTTTGCTTGGGACCCCACCGCTTTTTGAAGAAACCACTGCAGCCGAAGTGCCTGCAACTGCACCCACTGCGACCACTTTCTCCGTCTTGGTCATGCCTCCGGTGGGTGCTGGTTTGGATACGACTTTCTCCACTTGTGGCTGTTCAGTTTTTGGAAGTGTGCTGGACGACACAGTTTCTGGTTTTGAAGGTTTGTCACCAACTTGTTTACTGGTACTAGTTTTTTGGACCGACTCTTTTGCTGGACCGGTGGCGTTTTTTGTTGAATCTTTTGCAGTTGTGACAGCCTCCTTATCCGAGACAGGAGCAGTTTTGGACTCGGATTTCTGTACCAGAGTTGGTGGTGGATTGTCCGAAGGTTTACTTGTTTTGGTAGAATTTGGAACACATGCTGCCTCAGGTGAAGGCTTATCCGTTGAAGGGAGTGAGAGTGGTTTTCCATCCTGGGACCTACCCACAGCATCGACTGCGGCTTTCTTTTTAGTTTTTGCAGGAGAACGACTCGGGCTGCTTCGAAGAGAAACTTGAGGTTTTTTAGACGGCGTCGCACCCACACGAGTTGCCTCTTTGGAAGCATCTGTCCCCAGAGATGGAAAGTTGGTTTTGTTAGAACTGGTTGATTTTTTGGAATTGTTCCTCCTGGGAGTAGATTGAGGGGCTCTGGAAGGAGATGACGGACTGGGTTTAACAATTATTACATTTTCCTTGCTCCCTTGTCGCGAGACGGAGCGAGACTGTGACCTTGACACAGGCTTTTTGTGGGGATTAAGGCTTGGAAGGATTTCTGGAGAAGGTTGAGCCTTCTTGGTAGCGTTTTCCCGTCGCAATGGACTTTCACGGGCTGGAGAGAATTTGCCCTTAGACTTATTTCTTCGGTCGGAATGACGCCGATGAAGTCGAGGTGACGGAGATTGGGAGACATGCTCAAATTCATGGCTGCTACTTCTGCTTCGGCTACGCAGTCTGGTTTCCTCCATGTATCTGGAACTTGAAGAACAATTCAACAGTGACACCAAAAAAATATGATTTAGTAAAAATTACCCCGTTGGAAAGTTCATGGAGTTGAGAAGAATTTCATTGACTTTATCATCAATTAAGTCGATTTGAGAAAGAGTGGATGCACGTTGCTCTCCAATGTTTAGAGGCGAATAATTAACAAAGCTGAAATCTAAGTCGGGACCTGGGGACACTCCCCGATAACCTTTGGAGCTTTGGTGGAGAAAGTCGGTATCCTTGGAGTCACCGGTGTCATCCAAGAAATATGTTGGAAGTGGTTGTGGGTCGGTGAAGTATGGATGCTCAACCTTTTTTGGGAGTATTTCCAAATCTTCAGGGTCAAAATGAAGGTAGGATGGCTCAAGGACGGGAATTTTAGATTTGGGCAAGTCCAGTAGTGGACTACTCCGACTGCTTCTTTGGGACATTTTTAATTGTGTAAATTGAAACAGGCACAAAATGTGAACTACACGAAAATTGAGAGCACTGTTAGAATTTTGTTAATCGGCATTGTGATCAAAATGTTGGGAGTCCGCCTCATGCCAACTTGAAGTACAATCGCTGACTGAACAAAGAGTTGGAGAAAGTTTGTGGTGACCAGAATGAGACGTAAATGATTTGTGTTACCGGAGTTTGATTTGTACCTAAGCACATCACAACACGGTGGTGGCATGAAATGAGCGTTAAAAGAAAGCAATGCTCTAAGTATGGGTTTTAGCTCAGATTTATTTCTCACCCAAACTGGACTCTACTTATTCTAACTGCTAAATGCAGGAGAAAGTTTGACTTTCTTTGCAATCTAGGCCAGGTGGGCACCTCCTGTTCATTGACTAAAACTGAGTAAGGACAGATCTCACAACCCGTGATTTGTATTCGGATTGAGATAATATTCGCAGTAGTATGGTTGAATGAGTGGTACTCAATATGTAACCCGGATGCCACAATTACTCTAAGGAAACGAGTCCAATTGTGCCAACTATGATTTAGTTTTTATCCCCAGAGTATTCAACTATTGAGAAGATGGAGAATAATCAATCTTTATTTAGTGGTCTGAAAGGTTTAGGTAGTTAATCAACTATTCTTTGTTGCTATATTGAATTAAGGTTCATGTGTAATTGTAAAAGCGCACAGGTTTTGTGATTATAAGTTGATCTCGTCGTTTTTCAGCTTAGATTTGTAACTTCGAGATCATGGTTTCATAAATATACTTAGAGCATTGCGTTAGGCATTTACAAAGTTAGAAAGCAATTCTTTCCCACTAGCTTGACATGAAAATTAAAAATGTGAAGGTTTAATAAGACGGACTGTTTTTTCTAGAATTCTCCATTGGTCCCACTTTACCAATTGGTTCGTTTCTGTACTCACAATCAGTCACAAATTGGCCAACGAAGTGATCAAGTGAAAACAGGAATACAAGTTTTTTTACTAAAAATTTAAACTTCATTAAAATCAACGGATGTATCCGAATTTTGATCTCTTTCTCCCTTCTTCAACTCCAACTCCTTCATGAATGATTTGACAATGTAGAGGAAATATGCGTTCATCATAATTCCAATTAGCTCGGAAATAATTGATCCTTGGCCAGCCAGTCCCAGTATAATCGTTAAAAATATGGATAGCACGAGAAAAACCAGGTTGAAATAATACCAGACTCCGCATTTGGAAATACTTTCCTGCAGCAAAAATCATGATTCAAAGTGCTTAAATTAATCCAATTATATTTATGATTGCGAAATTTATTTACCTTCTGAGCTCCAGCTAAAAGAAAAATCGCCAGAATCAAGCTGACCACCACACCCACTGCCCCAAACACTAGTTGCTCCCTAACTGTTCATGAATTTAGTAAAAAAAAATTAATAAAGCCATAAATTTTCATGTTTGTGTTAAAGTCTACTCACACATCTTCTCATGATAGGGATCCTCATTTATCAAATAAATCCAGATCCCGGATCCACCAACAATTACGATGGAGCAGCAAACCTAGTAAATCATGAATGTTATCAAGAATTAGCAGAAGAGTGAATTAAGTAATCAAGTTTACTTACAATTTGCAAAATTGCTATGCTCTTCGCCTGAGCTTTTAAAGTGTTTCCACACATTTTGCTGAAAAAATGTTTTACCAAGATTCAGAGGAGGAAGAAGGATGGAGGATGGATAGAGGACAAACGCCGTAATGACGGAAATGCATCTCTGACTTTGACGGATTGGCCTCTGGACGGATCTCCACGAGATTACATGAATCCGGGACTTGAAGGTTACATCTCTCGGATTTTTTTGCTTTCTCCAATTCCTGGCATTGCAATTTCGTTATCTCCCACTAAACTTGTTATATGGAATAGTCTTATGCAAATAATTTTCTTTATCTGGCAAAGTGTTTTCCAATTTGGTATTATCCAGATTATATCTTTGGTTAGTTTGCTAAGTAGGGTATTGGTAATGTAGCAAGTAAAGTTTGCTAGCGAATCGTGCCTACCCATTCCAATTATAACGATATTCACAATATATAAATTATGCTGTCATTTAGAAATATGCATGAAAAATCCATTATCAATTTTTTATAAGCATAGTCCGAGTTTTATTCTGCAAATCTGCATGTATTCAATGAAAACAATGAATTTGGATTCATACATGAAATCAATCAGATAAAAATAATATTAATCTCCAATCAAATACACACACTCATAAAATTTTAAAGTTATAAACTCTTAACTCTTCGTATTATAATAATTAAAGAATTGAAACCGGATTTCGTCACATGTTTGAAAACAATAATAGGAACACATTTAAAGTGGAACAACAATTCTGCATAAAAGCTACCATCTTAAAAATACGGACCCACATCCCTCACAGCGGTCTCTCCCTCAGAATGATTGAGAAGACCGTGTCGAAACAGGCCCATGACAGAGCTGAATGCAGGAACGGAACACTTGTCACACTGATAAACCTCCACGTTGAGGTGTTTCTCGATTAGATGGCACCCAAACAAGAATTCCGAGCTGAATTTCTCGGTACAAATGTGACAAGCGTGCACCTCCGCTTTTGGGGCAGTCGCCTGGATAAAGTGTAAAAACACGATTGCAAATAATTGAAAGGTTTGAATTAAATTTCTGTTGTTCAGCAGCTCTACTTACCTTTCGCATAAAGTTACACCCCTTGAAAGTCAGTTTGGTCATTTCTCCTTCACAAATATCAGATTCTTCCTCGTTTTCCTCCACTTTCAGACCCTCTACTTCTTCATCTCCAATTTTGGACGGAACAAGGGTCTCGTACAAGTTGTTGTTATTCTGACCGCTGACGGAATCCTCTACTTCATCTCCAAGTTCGTCGAAAATTTCGTAAACTGACTTGTCCTTCTCCATAGTCTCTTCCAGACATACATTTTCTACAATTTTGTCCCCGTTTGAATCGAATGACGAATCAAAGTTGGGATCATCTTCATCGTCCCTCTCATTCGGATCAAGAGTAAAGTCCAAAATAGATTCGTCTTGTTCTGAAAAGAATTCAAGTAATATTCAATTCTTCAGAATTGCATCACATTGACAACTTAATAATTAATTGAATATATTACCAAGAACAATAATTTCGCCCAAATTCTCATATTTCTCATCCAATTCCACTACTTGTTCCTCAATGACATCCACAATTGGCAGGTTATCCACAGTTTCGCCCAAATCTTCTTCAACAGTGGATACCTCGATTGACTCGATTTCCAGATCGGATGAGATATTCATCATTTCGCCCAATTCCTCCCCCACTTCTTCCTTGATCGGGGAATTAGGTGGCTCATACTTGAGTCGCTTGTGTCCAAAATGTTCTGGAGACGGTGAACGATGTTCCATTACAGAAGAAGATATCGCCGTCGACAAAAGAACGGTGGCAGTGTCAATTTCCAACCTCCAAGAGCCTCCATCCTCGTCTTTTCTTTTTCTGTCGGTATTCTTCCTCTCTTCGCCAGCTTCTGGGTGTAGTGTCGCGGCTGCCACGACTGGTTGGCTCAGGGGGAGGAGTGGCTTTTTAAATTCAACTGGCGAAGCTAGGGTCAACATTGTTTGGCAGGTTATTTCCTGAATTTCACTCTTTTTTGGCCCAGCAGATAATGGTCGAGTTTCTAGCTAGGAAATAAAGTAAACAAAAGTAAAACTCAAATAAACTACTGACGGGCAAAGTGTGAAGTATTTCAACAATTAATGGGGGCATTATTTCGATAATTAAAATTATTAATTAGTAATTAAATGATTACCTGCTTTGCAAGAAATTAATTGCCGTCCCTCCCTCCAAATTAGGTCCAAATTAGTTCTAATTTCGCACTCACGTCTCAATCTTACGTTCACCAAATAAAATGAACTTGTCTCGCAAAAAACAAAGTGGATCTTTGATAAGATCTTATCTTTTTCCTTACTAGCTAAATCCACTTTATTAACAGTTATATAAACTAGACACGTAGTATTACAACACCAAAGTAAATTTAGTTTCTGAGTCTGAATTTCTGACACTTTAAACGCTTACCTCAACGGATAGCAATAACCCAATGATTTGATTCATGGCAGACACCAAGAATACCGAGAAATAATGGGATTCAATCCTATGAAAGTTTCCAAATTCAATGGCAGACATTCTCAGGCTCCCTTTGAGTCTGGAGTAGTACTTCCTTTGAGGAATGAGCCCCACCGGACTCTCCACAAAGGCGGAGGTCAGTTTATGAACCTCTCCGGCAAGTTTGAGAACGCCGTAGGACAGGACAATGGTTAACCAGGCCAAGATAGGGAATGACAGATACATGAAATGTTCCCCACCCAAGGAGATGGATGCTGCACAGCAGAGGATCAGTTGAAGCCAGAATCCTTCCACAATTAGGGCCATGGACCAACGAGAGTTCTACAGGAATATGGAGAAGGTCAGAATTGATACGTTGCCAATAATTTATGGTAAATATTTCCAAATTTAAGGTCTCACCATGTTGTGACAATGTAGCAAAATGTAGATTTGACGGTAAGTTGATATCCTTTTGGCCAAGTTTCGACTGCCAAGATCCGGGTGATGTTTTCCTTTTGTTGATTCCTGGACAGAGGTGATAAGTCGGGGGTTAACCACTCCAAAGTTCAACGTGGTCGTGAGGAAGTATAGGGTACTGACGACATACAGGGCGGCGTGGGATGTCGCGAGATGCCATCTATGAACGGATAGGAAGTTCCAAACCGTTCTTAGGATGGTAATCCAGAATGATTTGGCTTGGGTTGGGAATATCCGTTTCATTAGAAAGTAGGTGGAATCCACAGGAATAAAAAGAGGAACAAGGGATGAAAAGAAGGCGAATATTGAGGCATTTGTCATGTAACCATCCACCATTTTGGAGAGCCGTTTTGTTTCCAGTTGCGTTCTTACCTTGGTTGCGCCAGCAGCTAAATAATGGGAAAAAGAATGAATAGCGAAATTTTAGGGCAAATATAATTACATAATAACTTGCATTTCTTGAGCTTCAAGTGAAATTCGGCCAGCCGAGTGATCACATTTTGAACGTCTTGTAGTCGTGACACGGTCCAAACTTCCATGAAGCCTGTGCATACTCCTAAAAGTACGCTGGGAAAGGATATTATCACCGCTAAAAGATTGAGGTCAGGATCATGGTTCTCCTCGCTTGTCAGTATTGGCGTAACGAGGACAAGGACCGTGTGCGCGGTGAGGATAGCGGGTGGGAAGAAACCTGAAGAAAATTCGGCATTATTTTACATTCGATAAAATGAGGTATTTACAAATTACCAAGAATATAGGCCAAGTATTCCTTGGGCGAAAAAGGAGGTTGCGGTTTCGACTTTTTTACTTTAACGGAATTTGCAGTACTGTCAGGATTGGTGACAGAGAGTGAACCAAAAATGTTCGGAAATTTGTAGGGAACCGTGTAAAACGGCAGTCTTTTAATTCCGGAAAGAATAATGACGTCCATTACTGGATTATTTTCAAATACAAAAGTCCTTCCTGCTAAGACTAAAATGCTTTGTTCGGCCTTGTCCTTAATTCAGGACGCCAATAATTTCGGGTACGACGAAAGTCCGCCGTTGCTTACGAAAAGGTTACATGTCGTTAAATTTGATTTCTATCAGAGTGAAACAAATGAGTTCTCAGTTTAATTCGATGCTGAGACTATGTCGAAATTGTAGTAAAATAAATAAATGTAGTGCTTGGCATCATAAGAAAAATTGCGATAGTACCGAAGAATAAAGTAATCGATACCAATCAGGATAAAAATTTTATTTGTTCACATTTTATTTAAAAAAAAGCCTACTTTAAGTCGACAATGCAGTCTTGTGCAGCCCGAGATATGCGTCTGTGTCCAAATTGTAATTTCATTCCATTCCAAGTATTTTTGTGTCGGAATTGATGGCAATATATAATGTCTGTGGCATTTTGATCACCAATAAAACTTTAGATGGTACGCAAGCCCATCATCCAACTTAGCGTGTGTACTGCCGAGTTTCACCGTCTATGCAAAGCAAAATTAAGATTTATCCAGTTAAGCCCAACTTATCGAAGCGACACACACGCACAGCCAGACGGGATTGAGGATTTTACAAGCCCTCGGGAAAAAAAGGCGCAGTGTAATTTCAATATGTACTCATTCGAGGTTTTTTTCGGTAAAACTTTTCCCGTAAAATGAAAAAAAAGTAAGGAACAGAAGTAATTTAATTCCTTGAGCTCCATTATGATTAATATTTCAAAGCAATCGATACATAACTGATATGACTCTCGATATAAAATTCATTCAAAACTTATATA
>JAAXNX010002845.1:0-12204 GCA_036491905.1 Folsomia manolachei
TTTTTTTATTTTGACCTATTTTTTCATTCCCATTTCTTTTCAAAATTATTAAAAAGGATGAAAAAGCAAAAATTTGGAAGTAAATGGTTGTTGATTAGGTTTTGTTGATCTCTAAATTATAGTGAAGCATATGTAAGACGTTTTGGTTAGCTATGTTAAAACTCGTGCAGGTTTAAAAATCTGTTGTTAACGCTATTTTGTAAGTGCTTCAATTGGATTATGGAACCACATGACGAGATGGTGACATAACATGAAAAAGCCTTCAGAGTTAAAATTTCATTAAATTAAAAACAAGGATTTTTATATTAATTGTGTGCATGACACACAGAAGTAATGCTTATCATAAGTAACTTATGCAACTTTCATGCCGCACTTCATCTGGTATTGTATTATTTGTTAGTTACTGATTAAAATGTTGTAATAATTTGTCATTCAAACAGCTTAACTTGTTTATGACATGACATGAGTTCCGTTGTGTTATCAAAATTGATAATTTATCATGTACCTAGCGAGATCATGCTTATGTCCTCAGTTTCGGTTAGCTAATGGGCTGGAGAACGGTTGGATTTGGTCTGGATATTAAATTAACTCTTAACTCATCATAAATAATTTGACATCCTTCTTTTCTTAAGAGGGTAAACAGGACTCTTTAAACTTTAAAGCAACAGATTTCACAACCATCCTAATCTTAAAATTAGGGATGGTTCAAACAAGTACAGTTGTGATTGGTTGACAGAAGAGGATGGGAGATGGGACGATATTTTTTTGTTCTTAATCCAATTGTAAGCTGAGATTTAATATTTAGTAAATGTATTGAACCAATTTATCTGGCAGAGGTCAAAAGAAATGATTAAGTTGAAGTTAAACTGCACGTGATCAATTTTAGTAATTCAATTCATGAAACTTCGCTAATAAGTGGTTACTGATTTGGAAAGTGACGGATGAAATAGAAACTGATATTAAGATGGAACAACTGCCAGGAAGTCGTAATGACCAACATGAGTTGGATATTCACTGGAGGAACAGGTATGCATGGATCTTTTTTCGTTGTCATTTAGAACGCCATGAAAAATTAGATGGTCATGAAAATCTTTTTGGACTTCATAAACTGGAGTTAGTGAGCTTGTAGAGTGTCAAATTGTATGTCATTTACTGTTAAATTTCATTTTCAGACAAATTTTATATAGTTGAAGAATAATTTGTGTTACACACTTTGACTGGGCGAGATATACCATTCATCTTCGAGTTTGGTTGCGTGGAGAATTTACAAGTGTTAACTTTACTTGGAGTAGATGGCCACTGAGTTGAAGTGAACTTGCAATTCAGACACCGAGAGGTCATATCGTGTCCGTGTAATGTGTCTGTATTAAATGTAAAGAGCTTCATTACATTGCAGCATGGATTTAAGAGTAATAATAAATGAGTTATTTGACAACGCGTAATCTGCGGCGGTTCAACAACGTGCAGGGTCAATGCAACAATTAGAATGAAGAAATGAATCCAGGTTTCTTGCATCATTTTCATTCTCGGATAATTGAACATTGTGCAGCACTTGTGAAGTCATGTCCTTTGGTTTCTTTTCCATCCAGTTTTGCAACTTCTTCGGGTTTGGCTGGATTAGCATAGCACGTGAGATTGGAATGTTTCAGTAGTGGTTGCAGTTTCATATTTGAATTTTTATTATACTTTGACTTCAATTTGCATTTCATGTTTAGGAACTTGTTGTCCTCGAATATATTAGAATCAAAACATACAAACAACTCATACAGTAAAACTAAGCAGCTATTCCACGTTCCAGCATGAGTGAAAAAAAAAATGACTGCAAATGGCACACCAGTAGCATTAAATTAATGAGGTTGTTATCAGCGTGACTTTGAAGATGGCAGAAATTTGATATGGAATAGAAACCTGAGATGAAACTAGAAACAACGGATAACAAAAACCCGACACCACATATCTAAACATCTATAAACGCGAATTGATCTTGGACCAAAAAGTGAAAGCAAAGAAAGCGATTTTCTTCGATATTCTGATTCCCTGTCAATCGCTTCAAGTAGTGTTAGCAAGCAGATCAATGAACGGCCTTGGGACGGTTAGGATGCAGCCTAGTAATTCATTTTTGAGTAGTTTTATTGCTTATCGACACCAATAAAGTTATTTGCATGACATTATCTAAATGTTATTCACGTGTTTGGAAGTTTATTACAATTAAAACTCTAAACAAAGTCGGGCAACAGAACAAAATAATCTGTACATGATTGGTTTGAGTGGAAATTGCACGCAATCAGCAGAAAGATATGGCATTCAATATTGCGGTTAGTGGTCGTATTACAATCAAGATCCGATTTTATGTGTATTTAAATTCAACCTTTGTTTAATCTAGATCTCAATTATATAACCAGGGCACAGATGTGCTATGGATTAGTAAATATTAAAAACTTGACTTAAATTCATAAATGGAACAATCGTCATTAGTTCGCAGTAGAGCAATAACTATATCCTTTTAAATCTTTGGTATGTCATACCAATGGTATGCGTTAATTTGTCTTTGGTGAAATTTTTCATGCGTAGGTTATTTACAATGTTATGCAACCTTGAAGTCTCTCCAGCATGCAAAAAAACATAATACTGAATCATCACTTATATAAGAATACAAGTAGTTTAAGAATGCGTACGTAGCAATTTTTAAGCTTGTGGAACTAATCTTCACACTAAAACCAATTCCATAACTTTCCCTTATAACTCCAGGAGATACCCATATTTTTTTACTTCGAGCTCACCTCTCCATTAGAAATTAGAAGCAAATAAATACTCGAAAACGAAAGTCCAATTACTTGAGACAATCGCAATTATCTCAAATACCAATAATAGTACAACTCCCCGAGCTTTACGAAACGCTCGTACATCGGTTCAAGTCAAATATTGATAAAACTTCGAGTCTTGTGCATACCCACCTAAATATTATTCCTACATTGACATGATTGCAAAGCATTTAAACGCAATTAACCCGATCCAAATTACCCATCATTCCGATTCAAGTGCTATTCCAACTTTCTGAACTAATTTAATTGATCCATTCTGCATTTTAAACACAAGTAATTTGCACCCATTTTCAACACAAGTGGCTAACGCACATAACAAAGTTTCTTAAAGAGTGCAACCTCCTTACAAATTTGTCTCATGCATTCCTAAGAATGGTTCCAACTGCATACCAACATCTTGCAAACCCAAGTCAAACCAGAGTCCATTTAAATTTACGGATAAATTAAATAATATACCAAGCCATAAAGTAATCTGCATGCCATGGGATCACTACCACTAGCACTCTCACCAGTTCGTGACTGCATAAAATAAAGAGTGTCCACATACACCGAGGGTGTTCAGTGTTCACACAGCGTCGCAGAGATAAACAACAAAAAACCAGCTCTCAAAAAAGGTTTATCTTCTCCTCCACCGTTTCCTAACTTATCCGGCCTCCAGTGTCAGTCTAGCCTGTTGTCGTTGGAGTTCATTCAGTGTCGTGCAGTCGGAGAAAAGCCCGAATGAGGTGTTTTTAGTTGGTGAGAGAAAACTCCGATCCGAATCCACAAACAACTCTCCCCTCTCCTGATAGCCTATCTACGGGTTTACTTGTTTAAAGACAGACAAAGTTAAGCAGGTGGCTTTTGCGTAGTTTGGATCAATTTATAATCAGGTGGTCGATTTACTAAATTTGTCGGAGCAGAGACAATAATTTTGTGCGTGCTTTATAATAAGTGACCAAGTGTTGTTTTGATAGTCTTTCAATTTAATACGGTAGCTAGTTAAAAATGCCTGATTCACGTCCAGTCGGAATACCAAATAGTGGTGCAACCAGCTCAAATGGTTCAGGACCCTCGGCGGCATCCTTATCTGAATCCGACTCTTACCCGGAAAGCCCTTATGTGAGTCCCTTCAGTCCAGGATCAAGTCGGGGTTGGGGAAATATGAATGTTCCAAATAAAACGGTGTCCGGTTCCGAATCCGCTTTTCAACTTCAAGTTGATCAAGATGCTAATTTGGACGCACTCAATTCTGCGGATGAGAGGAACTTGGCGCACAGGTTGGGTCATTATTTTTATTGATTGGAATACCACGAGTTAAAATTGTGGGTGTCACAATATCTTTGTTTGTCATGTGGCGAAGATTTGGTCCAGTAATCATGTCATGGCGCTGTAATTACTACAGTACTTTTAAGACTACAAGTAAACATGTCAACAAATTAGAATGCATATTATGTGGCATGAGTAAATGGCTCTTTCATAAATGGAATCAAGGTTTATGTTTCTTGTTTGTTTTTATCAGTATTAAATTAAGGTTGGATTAGCTTTCTCATGGAAAGATGTTATTGAAATGTATTCTAACTAATCGGATTAGAATTAGGAAGCTATCGGGTTGAAAAATAATTTACGTTGGATAAAGAAATGAAGGAATATTTTTTCATGTTACGCTTTAAATGCGGAATGAATGGAGACAAAGAGAATTACGAGTGATTGTTTATAATTCCATGTTTTATTTTTCATTGTTTTTCCAGGATTTTCGTCAACCGAAGTCTGCATTTGGATAAAATAAAGTTTTATGGCTTCGACATGGACTACACTTTAGCTGGTATGTGCAATAAATAAGCGGAATACGATACTTGTGCCCATTCATATTTTTTGGCAGCGAATTAATGAACGAATGACTGAAAAAAAAGTCACTGCATGCATATTTTGGAATGTTGGGCTTCAGCATTTCCAAGTAATAATATGACACAACCTTTTAAATTGCAGTTTATAAATCGCCACAGTATGAAAATCTTGGTTTCAACCTGGTTAAAGACCGTCTCGTCGCGATGGGTTATCCAAATGAGATTCTTGAGTTTGTTTATGACCCCTCCTTTCCAATTAGGTACTGCATCGGGCTGCAAAAATAGCATATACAAAATGACTTAATCAACTAACCAACTTCTCGATTTCAGAGGCCTGTGGTTTGACTCGCTTTACGGAAATCTACTAAAGGTTGACGCATACGGCAACATTCTAGTTTGCTGTCACGGCTTCAGATTTTTAAAGCAGTAAGTTTAAATCATGTCACATTTTGAATTTCTACCAGGTGTATGCATGACCTAAAATAAGTTATTGCTCCAATTTTTTTTTATTAATATCTATCCACTCCCCCACAACAGATCCGAAGTGTACGAGTTATATCCAAACAAGTTTATTCAACTGGCGGAAAGTCGAACCTACGTCTTAAACACGCTCTTCAATTAAACTCCTCCACACAAAAAAATTATTATTTACCAACCACTCTGTCGAGATGAACTAGTTCTATGCATTCAGAAATGTTATTACAGATAACACATACCTTTTCATGCACCCAATCCACAGCGCTACGTAAGTTAGGCAAATGTTATAAGAATTTAAACCAAAGATCCATCTTCCTTCCTCTTCTTGATGATGAAAGATTTGAATGAGTTATATTATTCTGGGTAGGGAGCAAAAAGGCGTGCGATGTGGAGATTTGTTCATGTCATACAAATCTATTTTTCAAGATGTGCGTAACGCTGTGGATTGGGTGCATGAAAAGGTATGTGTTATCTGTAATAACATTTCTGAATGCATAGAACTAGTTCATCTCGACAGAGTGGTTGGTAAATAATAATTTTTTTGTGTGGAGGAGTTATCCCTTTCTCTGTTAACTTATTTCCACGTCGCAGTTTTACTTAAAAACCGAAACTTTAATGTTAATTTATTGGATCTTAACTAAACTCTTGTGTTGCCTTGTCTATTTTGCGCAGGGGGATCTGAAAAAGAAAACTGTGGAAGATATGGAAGAGTTTGTTGTAAAGGATGACAGATTGCCAATGTTGTTGAGCCGAATTCGCGAGTCGGGTGCCAAGGTCTTTCTACTCACGAATTCTGAGTATTGGTACACAGAAAAGATTATGACATATCTTTTCGACTATGACCATGGTCCTCATGTAAATAATTTTGAGTAACTTTTATTAGTTTTAATTATTTTTAATTGACATGACTCACTCACTGATGCATTGTGCTTCTCATTTAGACTGATGACCCACATAGAAACTGGAAAACTTATTTTGATTGCATTTTATTGGATGCTAGAAAGCCATTGTTTTTCAAAGAAGGTACCATCCTGCGACAGGTAGATACCAAAACTGGGGCTTTGAAGATTGGGTCCCACACGGGACCTTTGAAGCAAGGATATGTTTACTCGGGAGGTAATGGCATAGCTGCGATATTTTTGTACCGTTTTATACAGGAAATTATTATCTTGTCAAACTTGTAATTGTTTTAGGTTCTTGCGATGTTTTCACGGAACTCATTGGTGCAAAAGGAAAAGACGTTTTGTACATTGGTGATCATATTTTTGGTGATATTTTAAAATCCAAAAAGATTCGGGGCTGGCGGACATTTTTAATTGTCCCAGAACTTGTGCAAGAACTCCACGTTTGGACTGACAAGTGCCAATTGTTTCACAAGTTGCAAAATTTGGACGTTATGCTTGGGGAGACTTACAAGTTAGTTGTTAAAGAATTAACACTGGTTTTAGAGTTCACTTACAATTGCTAATCAATTTTTTTCTCCCAAAACAGGAACTTGGACAGTAGCACCCGAGAACGACCCGATATTTCCAAAGTGAGATCAGCCATTCGTGAAGTAACTCATGAGATGGATATGAGTTACGGCATGCTTGGAAGTCTCTTCCGTTCTGGTTCACGGCAGACATTCTTTTCCAGCCAAGTAGTTCGTTATGCAGATTTGTATGCGGCAACATTTTTGAATTTGATGTACTATCCATTTTCCTACATGTTTCGAGCTCCCGCAATGCTGGTTGGTGACCAATTTATATTACATTCATCGTTATTTTCCACAATTTAATTACCATTATTTTAACAGATGCCTCACGAGTCTACCGTTGCACATGAACAACGTTTCGTAGCTGACAGCCCAATGTTTTCTCGATCCCGGCAAGCCTCTAGCCTATTGGATGCCGTTGTAACGGATGCACTGTGTACCGCCACATCGGATCTTACAATTCCAACCGTTCCCACTAAAGTGGTGACAACATCAAAGGTATTAATTGTATCTCAACATCATTGCCAAAGAATGGAAGAGGGTCGGAATTCAAACTGGGGCCACTAATGTATTTAGGCTAGCGTCCTTGAGCGAAGCCAAAGTTTGATTCCACACATCCGACCGGAAACTCCAAGGAAGCTCACATACAATCATGATGAAGACGACTCGGAGGAAGACAGTGACAAATCTGCATGAATCATCCGCCGAGCCTAAAATTAATCTTTCAACCAGCTTAATCCCACTTATTTACTACGTTCGCCACAAAAATTACCCGGTGAAACTTAATCAATTATTATTATCTTCAATTCGTCCCAAATTTTTGCTCTGTCTGTGGTTATTACCCCCGTAGATGTATGTATGTTATCTCCTAATCAAATTATCTGTCGAAGTGTCTTTTCAAAGTGGCATTCTGTTTTTAATTATTAAGTAAATAGCTGCTCATATGGCAATTTTTGTCCGTGTGTTTTAAACTACATTTTTAACTAGTGTATTATTATATTGGAGATTTTTAAAGCGGTATGAAAACTAGATAGAATTTATTTCATTGATAATCTATTTTTGCTGTCGCCTAGCTAAAACTATGTAGTGCACGGAACCGGTAGGATTACTCAGTAAATGGTAGCCGATACTCGAATATTTTTCTATTTTTGACACTGGTGGTAAATAGAATTGTAGATTACGTATCGAGTCAACGCTCATCAAATTCCGAAGGCCATATATATATGCCATGCAGCTTTAAACTTTTTTGTTTTTAATTTTTAACATGTACCGGTGACGATAATTAAGTGAAAAATTGAGATTAAATTTTTGCACAAGCTTTAAGCAACTTAGACAAGGATATATATCTTCTAGTTTTTGTGGTACCAGTCATTCGTACAATTTTAGCAAGTGCAATATCTTCAGAGTGATGGCTATTTAATTCCTAGAATAATCCGTAGTTCATTGGAAACGTAAGGAAATATTTTTTGACTGATTGACAATGAAATTTGTAGAAAAATAATTTTCAGAGGTTAGTGCCTTAATCGAATTGCTAGCTGTTGAATATTTTTATGTACTATCAAGCACACTTATCATTAATCATAGGTCTTTCTGATGCAATAGGTCGATCATCGACGTTTAGACCGTAGACATTTCTTTATTTTAGTAAACTAATTATATACTTATTCCAAAAGTGTGTAAATAAAAATGGAATCACAGATAACCACACGATCTCCTGACTTTCCAGTATTTGTGTCTTATTTCAAAAAATCTTAGGATTACCTCATTACAGAACATACCTTCATTTAGCAAAGATTCAAATATAAGTACATCATAAAAATTTAAAGCTTAAAAATAATCCACCAAAGGCGTCTCTTGCAACTCTTGTAATAGTTTCTCAATAAATTTTTTCCCACTAAGGTCACACTGACTCCCAACATTGGTTAGACCTAGATTCAAGTTCTCCGTGGATTTAGCCTGGCTGGGGGTCGTCCCATCTCCAGAAAAATATTTCAAATACTCATCTGCCAACGTGGAAAACTCATTTTCAACCGCATACACGGACAAGAAACCTTTCATTCTTTCCACTCTTGTCCTTTGAACAAAGTCCAGTAACCACATTACATTCCCATCGTCCACATTTCCAATCTCCATACAAACCAGGTACATAAAAAGATCTAAGTTATCTGCGGGTGCGACTCGGTTATAAAATGAAATCCGTTGAATATCAAAATCATGGCGGAGATTAAGATAAATATGTCGGGTCCCTGTCCACTCCTTCCAAGTTGCTTCTAATGTGGGATTCAGAGTCTTTTCTAAACTTTTGTACCCAATGATCAACCAGGTTGGGAGTTTAGGAAGGGTTGGACCTGATGAGGGGTCGGATTTATGAATCCAGGCGTCGGGTGGTATGACACGCTTCAGTTCTCGGTAAACTCCTGAAACAAAGTAATAGAGAAAAAATTAGAATAATTTTTTTTAAAGATTTGACTAATTTGACAAAACAGCGAAACTGATATTCTGAGCCCACCCACGATCCAAGAACCTTAAACGTTTGTAGGGTGGGTGGTACGGGATATAGTTCAAGAGACAAAAGAAGTGACATTTTAGATTAGCACATTTACCACACAATGATGTCATACATCTCGTCTCATGTTTAGAAGCGAAATAAAAGTGTCAATCAAATAGAAAAAGTTTATTCTAGTCTGATTGAATCAAGGAACAATTACAGATGCAAGGAGTGAATGAAGTAGAATTGACAACCTTGATTGAAAACGGCACTGCCTCCAAAGTCGTTGTTTAAGGTGTGATCAAGGTCCGTGTCCTCCCCAGCTTTAGGTGACCAGTGGATGACGGGATAAAGGACTGAAAAAATAAATGGAAACATTTAAATTATATTTAAAATCTGATACAACTCTTCAATTGCCGTCCGAAATATGTATGTAATGACACGTTCAAACGAAATTGTATAAAATCTTAGTTTCAAGGTAATCTTTGGAACATTGGAAATAAGTCAAATCCATTTTTCATGATTAATGAATAGGCGAATTTGAATCCCACCCTGAATTTGCATCTTAATTAAGAATTAACAAAGCTGAAAGGAACAATTATGTATTTCTAGTGACCATGCAATCAATTATTGTTCCCTGTAAAAATCACCAGTATAGTTAATCACTGTCAGTGAGCTTATCATTTAATAGTAAGTAATTATTGTTTTTGTTCAGATAAGATAAGTGGTTGTTGGAAATTTTGTACAAAAGGCGTTTATTGATTTTGTACAGCTTTAAAAATTAACCCTGATTTAAAATTTATTTTATAATTTATGGCATATTAATATTTAAAAGGTACTCATTCATTCACACAAAGCCCACAATAATTGTTAACCAATTGTTGGCCGTTCCTAACAATTTCTATGCAATATCAACATCTACAAATTCTGCAAACGTAAAAATTGTGAAGGCACGACTACAAAAAAACTTGGCAGCATAAAAATCTTTGAAATAGCCATCATACCACACCTCCCAGTCTTTAATATATCTATGACAGATAATTTAATAATTTTTATATTTATCATCTCTCTAAAACGTGCCAATGGTTAGAGATGCAATTTAGCATTTATTCGTGAGCCAGCAAGTTGGATGAGTCGCATTCGCTGTATTTTATAGAATAGCATGGCATCCATTATTGCCAACCCAGGAAATCCAATCACTTTGTACATCACGTTCTGGACATTCTTTAAAATTCTATAGTTTTAATTTAATATGCAACAGATACCAACCAGCATCAAGTAACAATATTGGTTTCCAAATGTTACATCTAATCTGTCCATAACGATCCAACACCCAATTTTTAATTCAATATCAGCGTCAGTGGGCGGGTGGGTAAATGTCAAAGGTTTTCTAGTTATTTGCACTTTTATTATGTGCTGGTTGAAGTTTGATTAGTTAGTTGGTAGCAAAAATTGTTTGCCACATCCTAGGCGAGTTATTTTTTATCCCGATTTTTAGAGATTTATTGAGATACTTTTTTCTAGTGTTTTGTCCGTTTGTCTGTCCGCGTACCTCTTGTACTTCTAGGCAAATTTCACTCCCTGAAATTGTCACCTAGCACATCAGTTATGTGGAAGAATTAGAAAATTTTTATTCATAAACTAAACTAAAAAAAAGTAATAATATGCAATATCCCTACTTTAATGCACAGATACTTGCATGTATGTGTTTCTGTATTGATTGATGTGGAGTGATAGGTACGATGGTAGGATGCAAAAAATAAATTATACAGAAAATTTGTAAGCAAAAGTAAAGTATCAATGTCAAAACTGTTCACGATTGCCGTACAAACAATACTTACTTACGAAAAGAGAACAAGGAGGTAAAGTAAATGTAAGTAAAATGAAAAGCTGTTTTGATGTTCTCCATTAATCTCACTATTAGGAGTACATGTGTTGAAACTAGTTGAAAGACAGGGCATTCAAAACAAGAAATGAAATACCTTTACATATTTATATAACACTTAAATAGCTTCCTTTCCATTGTATTCTGATGTGATTATGATTACCGACTGGCTCATTGTTAGTATTTGATCAAACCACCTTTTGTTGGGTTTGCGAATGAATGAAATCATCAAGACGGAAAATCTGACGAGTTGTGAATGATTAACGAACCGTCTTAAAGAGGAAACATGCTTCCATATTACACCAATCAGCAGTGTATTCATATTTTAAAAATATACTGGAACCCGTAACGAAAATGAATTTTGTTCCTAAGACGAAATTCCTCTAACCCGGATAGATTCTTAGAGAAAAGGACTATTGAAGTATTAAAAGTTTTAGTAAAGTTTTTTGCGAGCTCAATTCATACAAAGATTGGCCAATTTTCGGATAATGTGGTAGCTAGATTTTGAGCAAATTGCCTATATTTATTTTAATACTTTGAACAAACTGACAAAAAAAGCTGTTAACATTAAGCAACCTCTACAACGAGGGTTTGCAAATAGTACAGTTCAAAAGAGATTTTTCATTATTTGAAAGAAACAACAAAAAAACATAATATCCTTCGCAAGGTCATTTTTTACGTCAGAAAATGTTCAGCATGTCAAAAATTTCGACACGGCAGGACAAATAGGTAGGAGACTATCTTATCAAGTCATGCCCCAAACCTGCAAAAAAGTGACCATGCAATTTAATCGGGAAATAATAAGTTACACTTTTTTTACCAACGAATTAAGGTTGAAACAATTGCATTGCATTACTTATTTGAGACCACTTAATACTTAATTCAACGTCACGATTTACAGAGGAAGTTAATTTAATTTCCTCAAATTAATTGCCTAGCAAGGGGTTAAAATTAGTGTAACACAGTTCTGCGAGTAACATTCTTTGATACACACCTAAGCACCATATTAACTAGGCATTAAACATTTAAGTACGGCAAGTAGATTGTTGTAAATATAACAACCGTCTGAATAAAATACAAATTTTTACAAGCTAATTAATATCAAATTGCCAAGAAGACATTTCCGCACCTTTTGCGAATGATTCTTATTATGGCACGTGCAAATATGTTGACGTAATAAAAGCATCAAAAGTAACTAAAACGCGCAGAGAATTGTCGCACAGAAATGTGAG
>JAAXNX010002846.1:0-12203 GCA_036491905.1 Folsomia manolachei
GAGTAAGTAGTAAGTAGTAACTAGCAATTGGACAAAGATAGCGGAAAGAATAACATCCAGCCTCGTCGTTCCAGCTCAAACATTTTCTGTCAACCAACCACAACGTAGGAGAAAACTACTTTTCAATCTTTTTGAACTTTATTTTTACTTTTCATTGACCCCTTGACTTCTCTCCTGTCTAGAATTTGTCGTGTTTTCTCAAGAAAAAAGGAAATAAGTCAATCCACGACAAAAAGGGGTATGAAGTTGTGCAACTCTTATTTTTAGTTGTCAGACGGCTTTTCAATTATGTTCTGTCCTCTCTCATTTTATAGCTTTCCCAATCGTTGTCCACATCCTTTCACCTTTCCTTTTACACAATTGATGGACCGAGCGAGTCCAAAGGTGACTTGGATAGATAATGGATAAACTCTGGCCATCATTGTCATTCTCATTGTGTAGATTGAACAAAGAAAAGTTTTCCAACAAGAATGAAACTTTGAAAAAGTGGAAATTGGGTCAGAAATTTGTTCATGGACAAGTCATGTCATCTGAGTGGTTTGGAGGCCACTCAAAAACCACTTTCATGCCCGTATTGGATAAGGGAATTGGATGGTAAAAAAATATGGACAAACCATTCCACTTACCACACTTGCCCACATATTTGACCGTAATGTTCCTCCCCAAGTGGCAGGCTTGACGATCCAATTCACACTTGTTTTTGTAAAAGTGGCCATCCGAACCTAGCAAATTTAATGGTTGACAATTGTCAATTTTGAAATTACTCCAATTATACAACTACATGTTGGCCTTTTACTAATAGAAATTAGTGAACAGTAGATCCGTACTTACCACAAACAGGCTGGGAGTCATCCGAGTCTCCATAATTTGGACAAGAATCCGGACATTCACAAGAGGCATAGTGTCCATCCGCCGTGGCCACACATCGTGATCCAAATAAGCAAGCTTTATCCGCACAAGGATCTGGTTTATCTGATGGATACAAGTAACAAGCCAAAGTCAACCTGGGTCCCATAAGCACCATCACCACCACCACCACCAACTTTCTCCACTTCATTTTCTACTTTGTCGTAAGTATCTCAAGCTCACAGTCACGCTAACGTTTTTTTACGTCTGTTTCTTTTACTGTCGAAACCCACTCAGTCACTCAATCACCCGACCCGTCAATCAAATCAGGAGATCTTTCTCTCACAGTTTTTATTGCGAGATGAATTTTCTCCCCGTGCCAGCTCTCCAAATCAAATTTGCAGCGTCAACTCAAATCCTCGTCTGTGTAAAAAAAAAGTAAATGAGCTTTTTGTATGGCGTATGGACCCCTAATTTGTCACCGAGCCCAGTATCCTCAGAATACAAGCTGGACTGCGAGAGATGAGGTGAAAGAGCGAGCAAAGGAAGGAATCTCGTCCAGTTCAACGTTACAAGGCCGCCGTGTCAGAACAGTTTTAGCCGATGCTGTGCTTTCTCCACGTTCTCCACTTCACTAAACTTTGCCACTGGTGGAGAGAAAGGAGAAGTTGAGACAACCAATCCAACCGGAGGAAGGACCAATGTGAATAAGTGGTCACCACAGGAAAAAAGTCGGTCCCTGCCTGGTCAAAATGGAAAAGTCTGTCCCTGTCATGAAGAATAAGTTCACCGTAGAAAGGTAGGAATATCTCAAAAACTTGGAGCTTCACAACCAAATGAAAACAAGAAAACATGAATTTACTCTCCTCCCTCTTGATGTTGATTCAAGTAAGTAATCTGCTCCCAGAAGGGGGAAAGATGTGGTGTACGAGTTTAAAACAGCGTGTCGAAGAGACTCCTGTCCCCGTGGGTGGTCGAGATACGTGTGAGTGTGTGAAGAAGGGTAACAGGTGTGGTAAATTCAAGAGAAATCTGCTCCCTCCTGCCTCTCTCCAAGGAATGGACTGATGAAATGAGAATGGATTTGTAAATGAGATCCTCCACTCTCCTCCGCTCTCTAATTCACAATCTGCTGGCAAGAAGAAGTGAGGACACAAACACGACGTCCAAACATGTCTTGTTAAGACGAACACCTTTTTAAGAACACGACTACTTTCACCAAGTTAAACGACTAAGGCTCACTGTCTCTTGTACAGTGGGAGAAAGTCTGCTAATACGAGAATATTGCCTAAAACCAACGACAAAGTTTGTGTTCCTTCCTCCAAACAGAGTCGGGTAGTTGGTTTGGTTAGTGTTTGTGTGTTTGGGTAGAAAAGCTGTTGAAGAAGTAAATGAAGGGAAAAGCCGATATGATGCGGGTCTTTCTCCATGAATACGTTATGACAATGAGGACAAAACCAGGGAGTAGGTAGGGATGGGAGTGGATCTAGTTCGTCTTAGTCCATTCCATTCCATTCTACTCCATCCAACAATGAGTTGGTGAGATAAGGGAGGAAGAATGGTGGGTGCAGCCTCGCTTATGTAGTTAGCGCTTCCTTTTTTCCATCCCACTTCCTGTTCACAAAGACAACCAACATAGTACTGAACATGGTGACGGGGTGGTTCGGCCACAAAATTACAAACTTTTTTCCATCAGCCACAGTTCCCTGCATTTTGCACAACTTCTGCCCACCGCCTTTGTTTCCAGTATAAATTTTAGGTAGAACTCGTCGAAATATCGCATACACATATACTGCTAACAAATAGGAAAACATAAGCCAGCCTGAGGTGGCGGATGCTGACTACACACTTTCTTAATGGACAGAAGACCACAAATCTCCTGAAAACTTTGCAGAGGCACACCCAACACGTGTCGTGTTGAAACAAGTACGTAATGAAGGATGATATCTGAACAGGAGAAAGTTGCAGATTCCCCTAACAAAGGACGTTCAATACACGCCCAAATCTAACTACATTATCACCTCCCCATGTGTCGGAAGTGTGGGGAGCTCAGTACTGCAATATGCTCCATTTCTTACTTATAGCCATATACAAACACTGACAGCATGTATGCACGAGCTTCCCTATCTTCAAGAAGAATTTCTTGCCTCCGTTACCACCCTTTTTGAGACAGTAACAAAGATTAGGAAAAGTGAGTCTATCTCCCTTTTATTTGTTGGAAACAAGTTGAGGAGAAAGATTTTATTTTAAATTTCTACTCCATTTAATCAACCACCCAGCCACATTGACACCTTACTTTACTCCAAGAATTACTTCCATCCCATCGACTCGACTTTCTCCCCATTCCAACATCTGCACCAGAAACCAGTCCCATTTCTGCATAACAACACCACAACCACAATTCTTTCTATTCAATGTGTCAACTTTTATGAAATGGAGTGAAACTGCCAAAGCCACACAATGGAGAAAGCAAATGGATTACATTTACAGGGACTACTTGCATCTTTAAAACTCCAACATATCAAAAATAGCCGGAAGGAGAAAGCTGTTGTGAAGTAAATACTTAGTTTCTTCTCAGCTCCAACCAAGCAAACGGCTATTGTTTGACGAATCGGGTCCCTCGCCTGCCTCAGTTCAAAGAAGGAATAAGTGGGTGAAAGCGAGTCTTTGTTATTAAATAAGTAAAACCCAAATAATAATAAGTTAATGAATGCAGTCTCTCTAAATGGGAGGAACAAAGGGCAGTTGTAGCTTTTCTTTATTTTATGTTTGTCCTCCCTCCCCGGCACAGATGAGATGAAAGCAAATGGTTTCAACTTCTAGGCCACACAATACATGTACGGAGCAGATTTGTGTCCAATACTCAACTGGAGAAAGTAAAGCCTTGGGTCGTATCTTAAAAAGAAATGGGGAGAAAAGAGTCGAGTTCACTTATTATGAACTGAAAATTAAATGAATTTCCTCTCCACTGAGTAAAAGCACGTAAATTATTTTCCTTTGACTTTCTTCCAAACTTAACTTTTCTCCATTAAAACAAAACTCGGCTCGTGTTGGAGTTGAAATACAATAAAAGCCAAAAGTGTAAAGTATTAAGGAGAGGCGGAGTTCACGGCTATTTTCATAAAACGTCTTCAACTTTGTTTCCAAACTTTTCTCTATTAAAACAAAACTCGGCTCGTGTTGGAGTTGAAATACAATAAAAGCCAAAAGTGTAAAGTATTAAGGAGAGGCGGAGTTCACGGCTATTTTCATAAAACGTCTTCAACTTTGTTTCCTTTGGATAGGTGTGTAAATTATAAAAAGGATAAATTATTGATGGCATGATTACACTTCAACCTAACCACGGACTCTGTCATCAACCTCAGATTGGGTGTCTTCTAAAAAAATCCTTCTTGTGCATGTGTTCCTTGTCAAAATATGAGTGAAAGTCCACTGATGAGAGTGTCATCAACAAGAATTTGAGGGCAACACTAGTCAGTGACTGAGTGAGAATGTTGAGAGTGAACAGAACAGGAGCGATAAGAACAGAGGAAACTTGACAAAAGGACTTGATGACAGTGGGCTGCCTGGAGAAAGCCCATGTGTCACTCCAAAGCCAAACTCTAATGCCATGCTCTGGAGTAAGGATGGATCACACATCATTTCTTTCGGGCCATCTACCAATATGTTCTCAGCCACTTACTTGGCGACAATTATTATCTCTTGAATATGAAAAGTCACCACCCGGCCGTAGTCCCTTGCTCACGAGGGATGGGGAATTTATTTGAATTTATAAAATTATATTTTTTATTGCATTTCGCATCGGGTGGTGTCTGGTGTGGTTGGCTTTGTTCTTTCTGAAATACTTGGAAATGGAATTGATGCAAATGTTGGAGATGTTGATTATGAATGAGACCAGGAACAGAGGAGTTTTGACGTGGGAGTACTTTTTTTTATATTTTTTATCCCCTCCAGCCCTCCCAACAAGGGAAGAGATGTCATGTGATGAGGATGAGACAATTGTGTTTCTTGCATGGATGACTGGAGGAGGATGGCTTACATCTGTTCTTTCTCCTCAAGTGCCAGTTTTCCACTCACATTATGCGATTATTGCATTTCGCATCGGGTGGTGTCTGGTGTGGTTGGCTTTGTTCTTTCTGAAATACTTGGAAATGGAATTGATGCAAATGTTGGAGATGTTGATTATGAATGAGACCAGGAACGGGGAAGTTTTGACGTGGGAGTACTTTTTTTATATTTTTTATCCCCTCCAGCCCTCCCAACAAGGGAAGAGATGTCATGTGATGAGGATGATACAATTGTGTTTCTTGCATGGATGACTGGAGGAGGATGGCTTACATCTGTTCTTTCTCCTCAAGTGCCAGTTTTCCACTCACATTATGCGGGCTTTCACCACAAGGAGGCATGTCATGCCAAACATAACTAAGGACGAGTTGTCCCACGCCATGTGCCAAAAGCCAGATAGGACAAGAACTTGGACCAAGACTGACAATGTCATTTTCATTCGGCATCATTTACCAGGAATTGTTCAGCTTGACAGAGTCAAGCACCAGCAGTAGTAGCATGATGCTACTAGTATCACACAAGTAACAATTCCAAATGTCATATCATATCATGCCTCCTGCCAACATGAAACTCTTCTATTGCTCGGTATCAACAATGGTATCAACAATGTGCAAATCTTGTGTGGAAAAGGAACAAGATTTAAGATTTCAAAGCTAAAAAAAATAACATTTGTCTCAAGTTTCCCACATCTTTTAAACATTTCTTAAACGGTTTGAGCTCACTTCTGTAAAACACAGTGTTTGCAGCATATCAAAAACCATGCCAAGAATCTGATGGAGATGGTCAGCCACTTGGACTCTCAATACAGACTTTGTCCATCTACCTAGGTATAAGTGATTTCCGATCCGCTCCCATTTTACAAACGGTTCAAAGAAAAAAAGAAACGTCGAAAAAATACAGCAGACACTCCTTCCTCTTCCTAGCACGAGGACTGCAGTGGGTGGTGAATAAATAAAGGAAGTAGATTGGATCCCCTTGACCATGAAATCGAATCCGGGATCAACTCACATACATCAATCAACCATCAAGAGTGGAACGGTAATTGAAATTTCCGTAAAAAAAAGAACCTTGTCCATTTTATTTCTCTTTCTTTCCTCCACTTCAAAGTACACACATTTCACCCTTCTCCAGTCCAATCAACCTGATGGAGGAATTGATGGGAAAAGAAGAAAAGCGACGACAGAGCCAGAATTACCAAACTGACCAAAAACAAAGGAAACGGGGAACTATCACCAATTTAAATTCTGCCAGGAGATGGATGAGATACAATTAAATTCGTACAATGGAGCAGAAAAAGACTTTTACCAACTCAACCAATATGTTAGGTATGGTCGTATAGTTTAACCCTTTCTCATAATTTTTCAAGTATTTTCATTTCATATGCTTGAAGTAAAGAAAAGAGGAGGAAAAAACATAAATAAAATAAGCATTCCATTCTTATTCCCTTCATTTCAAGAAGGCAGTCAATATTATAAATCAAATTTATAAATCCAATTTCGCCACTGGGCACAAACTACAGAGTCGCCATTGTGTGGCGTAAGGAGAAAGAATAAGGAAACGGGGTGCAGAAAGGAATCCAGATGCCATACAATAAGGAAACTATTCACATACAACAACTGCCTGATGCAACATCCCATTGTGCTTTGTATTTCATATTTGATTTGTTTTGTGTTGAGAACAGTTTTCCTTATTCAACCAAAATCTACAAATATCCAAGTTTGTTGGTGACGGCTGTATCAGTAAGGCTTGACATTGTTGTGATAAATATATGGGTCAACTACAATTATTTTTTTATAACAATTAGAAACAGAAATGTTTCGAGAAGTGTTGAAATATTATGAGTTTACTCAAAATATATAAATCAATCTAAAGTACGAAAAAAAGTCACGATAAGAATGAGCATCTCCTGTCGGCGCATTATAAGTACTGCTGCTTGTAGCAGAAAAAACCCAAACCAAGATCACAATTCAATGTAGTGCAAAACAAATCGCGATGCGTTTTGTGAATGTCGGACAATTTCTTGGAAATGAAATGTGCACAGAATAAAAATATAGTGGTTCTCCTCTGCCGTTACTGTCATAAACATTTGTTGCCTTTTTTCTCTACTCCTGATAAACTAGAACAGAGTGCCCTCCACTAAACCGAACCAAGCCATTTCAGATAAGAAGGCAGTCGTCCAGCTGATAATTCATTGCAATTTGCAAAACATGATTGGCTAGGTATCGGTATCCCACTCAGAAAAAAACAGTATAACAACTGCTTCCGAAAAAATTGTGTCGTGCTCAAAATCGTTATTGTCCTACTTTGGAATTCAGTTTTAATTTTTAAAGGCTCAACCCATGAATGGCAGGGTATATCGCAGCAATTTCTCGTTGTCCATCATAATAGCTTTTGTGGCCTAATTTTCTAATGGTTTCCTAATGGCAGTGGGTATTTAGCAAGGTACACTTTTATTCCGCAGTTATAGCCAGTGAACAAGGTACATATTAAGAAGATTAGCTGGGAGGCTTTTTTTTCTTGGAAAAAGAAAAAGAGAAAGGTGCAGATGAGCGGAGTAAAATAAAACAAATGATGATTTCCGGGATGCACATAAAACTGCAATTTTTACCCTCCTTCCTCTCCATTTCCAGTAATTCTTCTCCATTAACTCATAATTGTTACTGCATCAGACATTCTCCATCCGGGAGTCCATTACAATCCACCCATAGGCAAAAATGAAACTACTTCAGCCATAAATACCGTTTTCATATCAATTCCAAGGTCTTATTGTAAGCCCATGACCATCCCTTAAATCATTAATTTTACGTGATATGCACCTCCTCATCTCTTAGCAGATTAGAGCCTATCGAAAAGTCGCTAAGCTTCCCAGATGCTGGACAGTTGTCAACTAACTTGACTGCATTGTCCAAATGCCGAAACAAGTGGTCCATACACATGAGAGCTGCCAAATTGCACCAAGCTCCAGCTCACCTATTAACTTGGCGTGTTGTTGCTGTGTGAAGAAAACTAAATTGAAATGACTTCCATTGGTTTTGACGAGGAATGCTTTCTCCACTCAACCCTGTTGAGGTGGATGGAACAGAGTCCTTCTACTGTTGCTGCTGCTGCCCATTAGCCAAGGTACTCAGTGGACGGAGCCACTCAACCCTGCGTGACTTGAGTCCATGTCATTTGTTGAGTCTGAAATTTATTTAGAACACGAAGGAAGGAAGGAGAAAGAAGGCAACAGCAACAAAGCATAGTGACACGAAATAAAAGCAGAAAAACTGCTTCTCTTCCGTCGTACACAATAATTCTATGCACTCCAACAGGAGAAACTGTTGCTGAGCCATACTGGTTTTTTTTATAGCTGCGATTGCACCCAGTAATATATTTTTCGAGATATGTCGACAATTCAACAAAAAGTTGGTTCAGTAAAAGTAAAATCATGACGGTGGACTGAGCACAATCCGTGAACGTAGTGAATTTTTGTCCCAAAGTCGTAAACTGGTCACACTCACACTTGTGCTTATTCCATGTTCCTAATGAGCAATGAACTTACCGCATTCACCCGAGTGCTTGATACGGACAGAGTGCCTGTGTTGACAAGCAAATTGGCGAAGGAGACATTCATTTGAGTAGGAGACATCATCAGAGCCACATACTGGAGAGTAAGCATTGGAACAGGTTTGAGGACAGCGACACGTTGGTCGACCCCCTTCTACGACGCAGTGTTCTCCAAAGGCACAATTCGCTTGCTCGCAGGGTTCATCTGGAATTAAAAATCAAAAATTATTAGCCGAGTCTTCACCATTCATTTTTAGTTGAGATACAAAATTATGTCCTTGACAGAAGTGCTTTCCAAAACCCAAATACTTTCACCAAAAAATATTCCGACTCAAATGTAGATTTCTCCAAACGCAAACCAAACTGGAATTGTACGGGGCGATGAGAAACCCTTTCCAGAGAGAGCAGTGCTTTCACCACAGTGAAAACACGGACCAGGCAACATAACAACATCTAGCCCATCGGCATTTTCTCTCTACTCCTTCCACTCCGTTAAGAATTTCAAATTTAAAGCATCACTCTGTGAACCCGAGTCGCAGTCAACTAAAAGAACAAGAAAGTACACATCTTATGTAAAATGTGACGAAGGAAGGTTCATTAGACTGGCCTTTGATTCCAAATTTGAATTTTCAAGAATATGAAGCAAAGGATGGAAATGATGTGTCTTTCATCTCCTGCCACCTTTTATGTCATGTCCCTCATTTACTTGACTATGTGTAGCAGGTGACTCTCATCCACCCACACCAACTACAAACACATTTCTTATTCCTTCCTTTGCCTTGCTCTAGATATTCAAAATCCTAACCAAGGAAAGGTCACTTTCACCCGAGCAAATTCACTTACATCCCATCCAACATTTGCATTCTCAAGTACTTTAATGAGAGCTAAGCTCGATGAAGGTTTCTTGATTGAGTGGAATAAAACGTAATTCTAATTCTACATAGGGTTGTGGTGTGGACAGTGAAACTTCTGACAGCACTACATTTAGACCTCATTTTACAATTACGATTGGAATAAATCGATTGTGATTCTAAAAGGTGAAAGAAATCCAGAGTCAATCAAGCTGAGGAGGGACAGGTCGCGAAGCCAAAACATGTTCAAGCAAATGTAACCAATTATGTATGCATGTTCGAGAGCATGGCTGAGAGGAGGAGGACATGATTTATAAGTAAGAAGGCCTACATTTTCCTTTGTCATTTAATGTAAATGTAAATTGGTGGCTGGATAGATATTTGGAATGAATGTAGAAGGAGGAGTGTCGAAGTGTCAGGACTCATTATGTGGCTCTAATGGGAAATGGACTGTCATGTCACCTTCAATTCCGCCCTTAAGGTTGGTCGAATTAAGTGCTGTGCTGACACTTTCTCCAATTCTTAGAGCTGGCACATTCACAATTCATTTCACTGACTGAGGAGCTTTACTGTGCTCTACTCCACATTCCACACCCAGTCGAAATTTAGAAGACGAACATAAAATTGCTCTGCGAATCTCTTGTGAAGAACGCGAGGGAATCCTTCCGACAAAAATATACCTGCTCCTGTTGCGAACGACCTAGCCCTAGCCGTTCTCTAGCATTGCAACAAATCGGCATATTATCCAACTTGTACTTTGCTAAACCGAAGAAATTTACTTTTTGATTGAGTTTCTGCGTCCGCCCGAAGGCAGACTTTCCAAAAATATTTAAATACTCATAATTTATCCAGCCACACGGAAATCTTTAGTAAAAGGCGAAAGATTTATACGACCTGTGGCTAGATCCGAGTGCCGGCTGCTTCAAACCCTGGACTGCCCTACCACAACTGAGAGTAGTCTCCAAACTCCGTCAAGATTCCCTTCAACCCCATTCAATAACTATTATACTTTATATAAAAGTAATTCTTGAATTTCGTCTATTACTCTGTCATGCTACTTCCTGTGCATTATCATCAAAATCAATTGGGCACTACTAACAATTTTTGGGAGTTATCTAAAATTTTATGTCAATCTGAGACTAAATCCTGCCCTGAAGTTTTATAGGTTGACACTTTGTAACATAAGATGTTACCTGATAATTCAGTAGACTGGGAATGCATGCAAATTTGTGGGTGTGGTTGTTCTAGCCAACCCCGCACCACACCCTTCTGCGCCGTCTCTTGTAGTGACTGGTAAGCAATTTTCAATTAAAGCATGCTAACATTTTGACTGTCAGCAATACTTTTTATCATCCATATCGCAATGATTCATTTATATTGAGACGTAGATAATGTTCGCTTTTATCAGCCATAATTTTAGATTGTTGATTTGTGAACCATACTGAGCCAATATTTACCTTTTGACCTCTCACATTACAACCAGTAGTCAACCGACATGATATCCATCCATCCAATCCATTTTAATGCACCCGCATGCCGTAGAAAAGGTAGCGGACATTGTCATTAATGCAGTGAGCAGGACGGGACTAACATGACTTTCTGTTGGTAAATAAATAGTAAGAATTCCTGTATACAAAGTGAATGAAGGATAACTTCTTGATATTNATGCACCCGCATGCCGTAGAAAAGGTAGCGGACATTGTCATTAATGCAGTGAGCAGGACGGGACTAACATGACTTTCTGTTGGTAAATAAATAGTAAGAATTCCTGTATACAAAGTGAATGAAGGATAACTTCTTGATATTAGCCTATCCTTCTCTCTTTTGCCCGTAGGAGGTTGTCCGTCACTTAGTTTTGGCATTACCTTTTTTCTCTCAACTCTTCCACTTGAGAGTAAATAGGGTCGCGATTGCAATTCCGCTCAGTAGATTGGATTAATTTCTGTCAGAGCTCAAGAGGAATGTTGATGAGGGTGCGGATAAGCGAGGCAAAAGAGAAAACAGACCGGCTTGTTTTCTTCAAGTGGAATCAATAAATCCTGGAAATTGGTTGGAGTATGTAAATGCTGAATGATTTATGAATCGAAATGGCTCTTAAGTGCCCTTTTTATTAGGTGGTAGCAATAAGGAGAGGAGCAAAAGAGTAGCATGCCATGATGCCAGGCAGGAGTTGAAGCTAAATGACTTGAAAATGAAAAGAGGGCAAACATGCAACTTTTTTGGGATCCTATACTTTCTCCTAATTTGCAACTTGGGTATTATAGGGCACCCAAAGTAGTAAGTGTGCAAGCTTCTTTTTAAAAAATGAAGTAGACAGACAGACATTAACTCCTGAATTTTCTCATCCATTCTGTTGCTCGTAATGGGAGTCAGTGGCAAGTTGCATATTTCAGGAGATGATTTAAGACAACAGAAAAGGTGAATATCTGGGGCTGGCTGGGTGGAGGAGATTAATAAGTTTCTACCAAACCGGGAGACATATTTTGGGGAGAAATGCTTTCTATTCAGAATAGAATAATGTTCTGTGAGTAAACCTTAACTAGTCAGATATACATATTTTCAATTTTCACCCTCCTCCATGCACTGTCCTCTTGGAGAACTATTGTTTTTCAGAGGCAGACGAAGAAGCACTGTAATGAACACGGAGTGATAAATGGTCTTTTCTCCAAATGCTTAAATGCCTCGTTCCCGGAAGAAGAGTAAGATTTTCTTGTGCGTGGATGGAAATCATGATCTCCAATCTTCACCCTCGTCTTGGGATGTATCTTTTGAAAGTAAAATAAAAAGCGAGGAGCAGATTACTTTTCAAAATAATATTCAGCAAGAAGAATTTATGAATTTTATTTATTTTCTTGAAGTTTCTGCTGGAGCTAGGTATTTATTTGTGCCTGGGTG
>JAAXNX010002847.1:0-12201 GCA_036491905.1 Folsomia manolachei
TGGAAAATAAATAGTTTTCTTAAATTAAAAAAAACAACTGACGGATGAATATTGAGGACAAATAAAACTTCTGCTACACTCACCTATGTCATACAACATTCTAGCACTGACGGCGGTAGTGTGAGTTCTCATCACGTTCTTCATCGTTTCTTCCTTTTTCCAATTGGCACCGTAGCCTGAAGAGCCATAACTTCCACCTTCATGAGCAGCTTTGACTTTATTCATAAAATCTTCTGGAACAGAGTTACAAACGGATGGTTGTGACACGAAAAACGTATCTTGCGCATCACGGGCGGGATGTTTTTGAGGTACAAACAATGCATCAAAGTTCCAAAATGAGCTTTCCACAAATCGGTTAGTCGGCATTTCACTAAATCCCATTTCAAATAGAATAGATCGGAATTCAGCACGAACCTATAAAAGTAGCACAAGAAAGGTAATGTTGAACATAAACAAAATCTAAAAACATTGACATTATCGAATATATAAGTATTATTACTTTCATCAAAGGATGTAGATGCCCTGTTGGGATTGAGGCACCAAGAGCATCAAAATTATACGCTTTAAAATTCTTAGTTTTCCAATCCCCACTAGCAATCATTTCCGGGGTCAACTCAGTTTCTTGTTTCTCAATCACAGTTGTAAATCCTTTAGCTCTTCGAATGACCAAAACAACCACAGTATTTTGAACCAACAGTTTCCTCTTTTTAAACTCTGTCAATGTCCCTGCATCCAGCTCCGTCTTTCCTTCCGCAACTCGTTTCAGTGTTTCTTGGACCTATACAGAAATATCTCATGAAATACGACACCATCCAATGCAAATTATCGAGTCTCTAACCAATTAAATTAAATTACCTCATCCACAATCGAATCCTTCAACCTTATCACCTTTGTAATGCTCCCTTCCTTCAACAACTTAACCCATCCAGCCTTGATGGCCTTGCTCATCCCAATTTTCCCATTTTCAGCACCCGTAATTTTCATTAACTCTGTAAGTAAAATCCCCTCCCCTCCTGAAGGCACTGCAGCAAACAAGGCCGCCTCATGACTTCCCTTGGTCACAAACTCTCTCCCTAGATTCCATAATAAATAATTTTAATAAATACATTTAAAGTATTAAATCTTAGGGCTGTGTGTTACACTTAAAAACCATTTGTACCTTCAGAAGTCAGTTCCGTCCGAATTTCGGAACGTTGCTCAACCTCAATAATGTCCCCCGCACTTTGAATACTTTTCACGGCCCCCACAATTCGTTGATGGTCCTCCTCCAATTCCTTTGCTAATTGGAGACTATCAACACTCTCAACCCGGTTGAGATAATCCAACACCTTATCCACCAGTGGGTTGGCCATCTCTCTACCTAGTAATTATCCTGACCCTGTCTGACCTTTGGGTGGACGTCTTTGAATTCACAGCGAAGTAAAAATACTGCCAGATTGCTTCACTCCAAAAATCATGACCGGCTCAAATTTCCCAGACTTCCGTTGGGGTAAGTTAAAGCAACGGCCTCAAATTTCTCAAATGTTTTTTTCTTAATTTCTTTTTCAAATTAATTTATCAAATTAATTTATTAAATTACAAAAATACAGTGGGTTCCATTCACTTTGCGAATTATGCACGCCGAATTTGCCTGCCTCATAAATCGAATTACTATACACTTGTTCAATTCATGGGAAAAGTTGACCACACACCCACGCCACATGCATCTATGCAACACCTGCTCCTTTACGTTTTTACGAAGTCAGGCCCTGTAGTGCAGGGACACCGGTTTCAAAATTTAAAGTCATTCATATTGACTATTGAATTAGTACTTTATTTGTATTATTTATTTCCGGTTGACTCCCATCCTACTTCAAGTCTGCATATTATTCGGTGGGGGTGGGGGTAACATCGTGTACTACATGGTGCGCATTAACAATTTTAATGTCGTTCTTTCTCCCTGTACACGCAACATGCAGTATTTAAATATTTTGGTAGTAGAGTAGTAAGTATAAGTAGTTAGATATAGCTTGTTATCCATCCGCGATCAAGAAACTTTTGTCATCTAATACTAAATAGTAAAACCAAAAGATTAACCGCAAGTAAATATAACAATCGTGCCAACGAACGGAAGCCGTCCATGTATGACACTTGCAGAATGCATCAATGCAACTATCCTACAAACAAAGCCCGTATACTTTACACTCCCAAGGAACTAATTTACTTTGCATACTCATCATTGGATTTCTTTGGCGTTAAGCTTAGTCATAGGAATTTTAAGAATGCGAATGTTTTGTCCGTCTGTCCCATGTAACATTTTTTGAACCGTTTTATTTAGTACGGATTTTGTAGTGTCAATTTTAACTGCGACTGGTGAGTGTTTGGTACTACTGCCAATTTTGGCAGGAATTTTGCCATGTCAATTTTTAGCCAATATTTTGACAGTGTCAACGGTTAGCTGTCGCTGGTTGGTTTTGGCTACTCCCAATTTTTGGCAGGATTTTTGGCCGTGCCAATTTTTGCCAGAATTTTTGGCCATGCCAATTTTAGCTAATTTTTTTAACAGTGTCAATGTTTAAGTATCGGTAACCGATAATAGGTTTGGTACTGCCAATTTTTGGCAGGATTTTTGGCAATGTCAATGTTTAGCTGTCACTTGTGAGTTTTTGGAACTGCCAAATTTTGGCAGATTTTTGGCAAGATACCAATTTTTGGCAGGAATTTTGTCATGTCAATTTTTAGCCAATATTTTGACAGTGTCAATGGTTAGCTGTCGCTGGTTGGTTTTGACTACTCCCAATTTTTGGCAGGATTTTTGGCCAAGCCAATTTTTAGCCAATATTTTGACAGTGTCAATGTTTAGTTGTCGCTGGTGAATTTTGCTACTGCCAATTTTGGCAGGAATTTTGGCAATGCTAATTTTTAGCCAATCTATGCAGTGTAAATGTTTAAGTATCAGTTTTTATGGTACTGCCAATTTTTTGCAGAATTTTTGAGAATTTTTGGCCGTGCCAATTTTTAGCCAATATTTTGGCAGTGTCAATGTGTAACTCTCGCTGGTTGGTTTTGGCTACTGCCAATTTTTGGCAGGATTTTTGGCCGTGCCAATTTTTGGCAGAATTTTTGGCCATGCCAATTTTAGCTAATTTTTTTAACAGTGTCAATGTTTAAGTATCGGTAATCGATAATAGGTTTGGTACTGCCAATTTTTGGCAGGATTTTTGGCAAGATACCAATTTTTGGCAGGATTTTTGACATGCCAAAATGTTGAGAGATTTTTGGCAGAAATTTTTCAAGTGCAATTAGATCTTTTGCCTCCGTTCCGTGGGATCATCAATAGTTTATCGAAATATTCGAAATGTCAAAGCCATTCCAAAGCGACAATTTCTGTGTAGCTATTTTTCTGTATCTGTCATTTGCGAAAGAGTTTATCATGTTGATACTGATATGCTACTGCACATTAGAATCCGTGCTGAAAGTCCGAGAGATGGAATGCATCTGGCGAATTAATCGACGCTTTTCAATCTATTCGGTAAATTAGACATGATATGAGGATGGAATCCATTTGGTGAGGAAAGAATTAAACACTATACTTAAACTCATCAAGAACAGGTCTATGGAATAGCTACAGCACGTTGAACTTGCAGTGCTAATGCCATACGTTTACAACAATCTCAATGTACCGTCTTGGGCTATGTTGTGCTGTGATTGCTAGTTGCAGATTGATATGCAAAACAAAATATGTGAAATGAGAACTAATAGTGTAAAATTCACCCACTTTTTGGTTTGGCTTAATTAAAGGCTGGATCCTAAAGTTTACCGTGCTCACTTGACAGACAGACGTACAAAACCCTACAAATAAGTAGCTTACCCTGGTACAAGTAATGATCATCTGTTTCCTTGTCCTAATGCATCTGCCAACATTGAATTGAATCTGTAAATGAGAATCTTGTCATCACATCATGGTCTTATAGTAATTTCCTATTAGTAAAAGTCAAACAAGACTCAGTTGGATGGATGTGTGGGTATGAAATGACTGCGTAACATCATAGGATAACACCGTGTTATTAACACGGGCAAAATGGCACTGCATAAAGGGTAAATCATGCGGGTTCAACTTCAACACAGAACAATATCTACAAGTGAGTGTCTGTTAACATGACATAACAAAAAGGTGTTCTGTTGGCCGTCTTCTTGGGAGAGATGAGAAAGTTGAAAGTCTAGATATTATTATTTTAGGTGTAAAATAAAATACACTCAAACGTCAAACCAGGCAGAGAAGTAAAGTAAAATGTTCTAGTAATGAAACCACAATTTATCGGGATCAACCAAAAATGGCTGAGTAGTAGTCCATAGTGTGGAAGTAACGGGGATACCCGATTTGTGTTCCGTGTAAATTTCCAAGTGCTGCTATATATGACTGACCCTGAGGTTACGGTGATAAACCCAGCTGATCAAACCTCAACTTACTGGAACCTAGTTAAACATGTAAGTCTATTTGGTCCCGGTGTCATACAACAATGGTGGTAATGTCCGGAATTAAGTGAAGTAATAATAATAAAGGATAGTGCCACTACTAGTAGTGTGGGGCCCACGGTGGGCTACGTGAAAAAAACGGTTGCTGAATGAATGGGTGGGGGTGGAATAGTTTTTTCTAGGTGTGGTGACGAGTGATTAATGTGGAATACTAAATTATTTAGTCCAAACTATTTAATCATTAAGTTTTCTGTTGAGTGCAAGTTTGAAATTAACGACGGCGATTTTAGTGATAATTGGTAATGTTAAATTGAAATTGCACTGCGAAAATGTGCATATTTTCTGAGAGTTCTGAAATCCAAGGGAAAATTCTTCACTAGGATGTAATGGGACCGATAGTTTTTTAAGTGTATTTGTGGGAAGGGGTGTGACATTATGTAACTTATCACCTTAAAGTGGCTTAAAGGGCTCAGTTTGCTAATTGGTCAGCAATTAGTGGTGATAGGAGTTGACTTTATGCGTTGCAAATTAAGCACTTGTTATCATGATAAGCATAGTGACCGTGTTGAAGGTGACTCAGTTACCTCTGCGCAAGACCCTGGTAAATATTTGTGCGAGTTAGTTTCTGGTTATCGGTTTGGTTGGGAAGATGACCAAATCGGGTCATTGTTGTGGTCCTCTCTCCTTATCGAATCTCATCCATCCCTCCGCCCAATATTGACTTTTGGTTAAAGTCAAATACCGTTGGCGTTGACGGTTAGGGTTAGACATCCGTGAAATAATGGCAATGGCACATTTCCCAGTTTTCAGCCTTATGGCGTAGATAGCGTTGAAAAGTGCATCACACTTGAATTTGGAATGCGTTTCAGTTCATGCACTTTCCTTCTTCCTTTCCCGTACAACGTACTCTGAATCTCGTAGACAAATGCCAATTACCGTTCAAGTAAACAGCCAAAATCTTTAAAACAATATCATTAACAGAATTAAATTAAGAACGAGACGGAACAGACAGTCTGTCAGGGACACTGGCCGGAATAAAAATAGCATTTTGAGAGAAATAACCTGTTGGAATTATGTGGATCAACACAATGCTGGTGCGGGGATAAGCAAAATAGAGATAAGGCTGATTTTGCAACTTACAATTAATGCTTTCACCCACATAAGGATACTTTTAATTCTTTTGATTCAATTAATTGTAATTAACGAAATGTGGTCGAACAAAGCATGGAATGCAATTTTTCTTCATGAAGAAGTTTCAACCGTTCTGTCGCCACTCCGAGTCCAAAGGGCGACAGAACCGAATTATTAGAGTAGGAAGTGAAATGTCAAATAATAATATGGCACGTTTGACATTTCGCATTTGACAGTTATTCCATTTCTATGCTGCCAATTACTCTTACTCCTGTATCCAGTTATTTTAAGACGGTTTGATCCTTTTCGCCATGACCTCGCTCCCTCTGTCTATTCCTTTAGCATAATTTTACACACGCCCTTATCAATCATCCCCGAGTTTGACGTGGAGTGTCGACATTTTTTGGGAGTACAGATAATACGTATCCATTCCGACAGTTGGGTATACGTCATTCTCAAGAGTATGAAACCCACGTAATTGGCCCTCCTCCAATTATTTTGGTTTGTGGTTCACATACCAAAGAAGAGATGAGTTCATTTCATTTAGATCAAGTGCCACCAATTTTACCAAACATCCTTCCATTCTGTAGTTTCCATTCTATAAGTTGAGCACAGATAAACATACATATCGATGCTTCTAGATTCTTCACACCGTTTTCTACCCGTTCATAAAATTAATTGGGTCAGTCAAATAGACACAGCAAATCGGATTTGCATAGCTTTGTTAGTTTCCTGTTTGGGATGGTACGGGATTAGATTGGTGGAATGTATCCAATTCTACGAAATCAGTCAAATAGATGCTGCGTAACTGCATAAAATACTTTTGGCTTTGCAAGAAGGTTGTCATGAGTTGCTTTATGTTAATTATTATGCGATTTTGACAGGTTATATATTTGGATAAAGATAAAACTATTATTGTTTATTTTAAAGGTTGACGACGAAGAGTTGACGGAAGTCAGAGAAGAAGAGTTCATGATTTTGCTCCATTCCGCAACTGAAGACTATAAAGCTCGAAAATTGGACATATTTCTTTCAACCCAACAAATTTTGTAAACTCTTTGTTTACGATGAAGATAAGGCAATCAAATCAAATGTACATGGTGATGCCTGCTGGAATCTACAAAGCTTTTGTTGCTCATCTGTTTTTATCATGAAGATAGCCTACAACAGCAGACCAGCTAAATTGAAGTTGGTTGAAGAACAACAGCGATCTCCAGAGCTTGCTTTATTACAAGCCAACCTATTATCAGCTCTTTGCTCAGCACAAATTTATAAAAAAATAGTTTATGTGGTACTCATATGAAGCTACTGCACAATTGCTGCTTGATGTTGTATTCGATTTAACAATTAAATAATCCCACTCCTCCGGAATGAAGACGGCAAAAGGTGCCAGACAATAATTACATAATAAAAGATAAAGAAAAACGTTAAGATGGATGCAAGAAGAACAGTGTCTCCTGAATCCGCTCTGGCATCAGATATATTCGACAAATTCTGTAGTGCAAATACACTCAAAGGGATTCTGAGTCATTATCGTCAATTGTGCTCTGTTACAAGAACAAAACCAACTCATTTTCCTGATTTTTACCCAAGACTTCAGGTAATTATTCGCTTAATGTTATGGATGGTTAAAATAAGCTGGATCCGAAATTCAAAGTGCATTCGGGAGTAGTATGTCAAAATACTACTACATTTTGTATTTTGGCCATCCAATGCTTTAAAAAATATGACTTGTTCTGTTCTGACTAATTGACCTTTTGTTTAAATTTATTATCATCCAGGCGAAACTGTCTTCGTGGAGGGCTCAAGGATTGTGGTCAAAGTTTGAGAAAAGGGCTTCTCAAAAGTGCTATGGAAGAGGAAAGGCTTGCTATGGAACAAGGGTAAGGCCTGGTCGGGATACATTATTTCATTTTTGAGTAATTTTTATAAAGACTGAATTATTAATGCGTTTTAAATGTTTTAGGTTCTTATAATTGGAGCTGGTCCTTGCGGTCTCCGTGCTGCAATCGAAGCTCAATTATTAGGTGAGTCAGTATAACGGCAATAGCCAGTTCAATTAAATCATTTATTGCTTTTACTACAATTATTAATTACTAATGTTTTTCCGTCAATTATAGGTGCGAAAGTGGTGTTGGTGGAGAAAAGGGACCGGTTTTCAAGAAATAATGTATTACATTTATGGCCATTTGTAATAGCAGATTTGAAAGCTTTGGGTGAGAATACAACTGCATTGCATTTCTTCCAGTTTTATTCGTCTCGATCAATTATTAAACTCATTTCGATTTCGTAGGTGCAAAAAAGTTCTATGGGAAGTTTTGTGCTGGTAAGCTACGACCGACCATACATGTTCTTCTACTAGTGCTTATAACCTTACCTCATCATAATTTATTTGTTTTGTTTTGTTTTGCAGGATCAATTGACCACATTAGTATTCGTCAAATCCAGTGTATCCTCCTAAAAGTTGCTTTACTCCTTGGGGTCGAAGTTCATGAGGGAGTCGGCTTTGAGGGGATTCGTGATCCAACGGAGAATGAAGGGTGGAGAGCTTACATATCCCCAGCTGACCACCCTGTTTCTCATTATACCTTTGACGTTCTAATCGGGGCTGATGGAAGAAGAAATACGCTCGACGGGTTCAAGAGGAAAGCTCTTCGAGCAAAACTTGCCATTGCAATCACTGCAAATTTTATTAATAAGCATACTGAAGCGGAGGCACGGGTCAAAGAAATTAGTGGAGTTAGTTACATTTTTAATCAAAAATTTTTTCAAGACTTGTGTGAAGCGACGGGAATCGACTTGGAGAACATAGTTTATTACAAGGATGAAACTCATTATTTTGTGATGACTGCGAAGAAACATAGTCTTCTCATGAAAGGAGTCCTTCTATATGTAAAAATTACAACACTTTAGCTTGAAAATGTGGAATTATAGAGCATTACGAAATCCTCATTTTGAATTTGAATTCCAGGATTATGCCGATACAGCTAAGCTTCTTTCACACGAAAATATTAGTACTGAGGCTCTTATGGTGTATGCCTTAGAAGCCGCAACGTTTGCCACCGAGTACCAGCTACCTGATATAGAATTCGCTGTTAATCATTATGGGCAGCCTGATGTGGCCGTAAGTGTTAATATTATAACGAATTCTGTCTTCTGTTCTGAAATTTTTTTGAAATACTACAAATCTGTTAATGGTTTATATTCTCAATTGCAGATGTTTGATTTCACTGCTATGTACGCCGCAGAGAATGCTTGTCGAGTTGTCCAGAAAAAAGGCCACAAGCTACTCATGACCCTTGTTGGGGATAGTTTACTTGAGGTATGTAATTAAACATATTCGCTAAAGTATCATAAATATCATAGCTGATATTTAAATGTACATAGCCGTTCTGGCCAACTGGATCTGGCTGTGCTCGTGGCTTTCTGAGTTCCTTTGATGCTTGTTGGATGTTAAGGAGCTGGACTGGTGGGGTTAAATCGGTATTAGAAGTTGTAGCAGAGAGAGAGTCTATATATCGTCTGCTGGGACAAACAACGCCAGAAAATTTGCACAAGGAGCACATGGGATACACGATAGATCCACATACACGTTATCCTAACTTGAACCTTCGGCTAGTTATGCCATTTCAAGTGAAATCTTTGTATGAGGCAGATGAAATAATACCAGATATCCCGGAAGGTGCGCTTGACCCAGCGGTGGATGACAAAGCTCCAAAAAAGCGCAGAAGAGGTATTTCGGCATTAATTATTCCAGTTACCATTGATTGATTGATTCCAATTACAATTCGTTTGAGCGTGTCTAAAATGTGGTATGTTTGTTTTTTGTTACAGATTCCGTTATTGCTATAGATGCACTACTAAGCTGGTTACGAGAACAAGTTTTGTGTTACACTTTAGAAGTTATAGATGTCCGAGAGGCCTTCGTTCAGGGAGACGTGCTTTGTGCTGTAATTCACCGCTTCCGTCCTGATCTCATTGAATTTCCACTTCCATCCGAAGAAAATATAGATCCTAGTATTACTGCTGCTTTCAGAAATCAATTAGCCTTTGATATTTTGCATCAAGAGTATGGTTTACCACACGTATGAATAGCATTTTAACTCCGCCGTATGTTAACTTAAAAAAAGGAGGATCCTGACCATGTTTTTTGTTCTAGGTGATGAGTGGATTTGACTCGGTACAGTTTGGTTCGTCAGATTTTTTAACCCTGGTCTCATACTTGTCACAAATATACGAAATTTTCCGAGGAGAAATCCCTCAAACAAAGTATTTTAAATCGGTAAGTTTTTAGGGAGTTGCTTTTCCTGAGATTTGTTAACAATTTTGATTTTAATTTTCCTTCTATTCCAGGAGAGTGGTGATGAATTAGAAGAAAATCTACAAATGCAAAGCACAGACCATTTGCACGCTTTAAGAGAACTCAGGTTACTATTTATTATTTGATACTTGAGTTTAATTGACTAACGAGGATTTCTTGTGAGTTTAACTAAAACTTTTTTCCATACCGTAGGATGGCCGTTACAGCTAAACATCACTTCGCTCGTAAGTGATAAATGAGTTATATTTCTCCAGTTATGCGTAACAGCCACAGTGACCTAAATTTTGATGTCTAAATTGTATTCACAGACAAAGCGGTTGGACGGAAAGGACGGCTTTCGTCAGGCAGAGAAAGTGATAGTGAACCTTATCGAAGGCACAAGAAACGACGCAGTGATGAAAGAAGTACTCGAATTACTACCAATAGTACTGGAGACATTCGAGCAACTTCAAATCACACGCTATCAGTAAGTTAATTTTACCGAATGTAGGAAGCTATTATTTATTATTGACCAAACATTTTTCCTGATTGGGTGCATTGGTAAAACAAATACGTGACGTTTCTAGACTGGAAACTGTTCTGAAAAGTTTTTTAATGTGCGATGCAGGCTAGAGTTGTTTCGAAAGAAAGTCGCAAACTACAGGATCGCTTATTTGATGTCGAACGTTTCATGAAGAGTATGAGACTTCTTCAACTAACCAAATCAGGTTCAATAGAAGAAGACGATGAAGGCGAAACTGAGTTTAATGATGTTTCATTACATCTTTATCGGCAAACGGTACCAGATTTTGATGAGCGGAAAAAGTTTCTCGAGCAGAAACTAATAGTGAGGGCAATTTTGTTATATATGGACTGTGTTCATGACAGTATTAATTACTTGCCTTTGACTGACAAACTAATGAGGATTTTATGAGTTTAACTAAAAACTTTTGTCCAAGTTTCAGTTGTAATAACTGTAATAATATATTGCATGGGTAACAGTTTGATTCGTGTAGAAAAGCTCAACTTCTGATTTGCTTAAACCTTATTTTATTTAATGGTGTTCCTTTTTTTAACTAGGGCCGAGAATCCAAAACCGTGTTCGGTAAGAGTCTGAGTGAAGCTCAATCCGAAAAAATGGTACCGGGATTAGCCAAAGACTTGGAAGCAAAATTCAAAGGGAGAACATCGATGGATAAACAAAAACCAAAAGACTTAATCCGTGCGATTGGAAAAATTGAAAAAAGTGACTGGAATGTTCAACTAATTGAAAAGAAAATGGCTGAAATCAAATCTGTTTCGACAAGCAAAAAAGACAGAGAAAATAAAGTACCGAGATGGTGTAAGTAAAATTTTATTTTAACAACAACAAACGATGTTATGCTCTTTTAATGTGCTTTGGTGCTAAGGGAAGTGTTCCATTAATCATAGGCTCCAAATCTTCAGGGTCTTTTAGTAGAGTACGCAATGTCTCTCGTTCAGTTTCTATCTCGTCATTGATTTCTTATTCATGGATTGGACGTCTTAAATGGTATTCTGGGTTAAGTTTATCCACTTCTTGTAGCACAAATCCAAAAATGTAGGGTTTGGTCGTGGAAGGTGATTCACCCGGAGAATAATCTGATTTGTTTGCCCAGCGGAACCAAGGCCAAGTGGAGACTTCACTAAGTTCCTTAAATTTTTTTGCTGGGTTGACGTTCTTTCTTAAATAGGACATCATGAGTTGGGTGAATGGATTTTCTAAAAAATGGTGCTCGCCGAATCGACCAATCATCTTAGAATCCGCAGTTTCATGAGCATCAGAGCTGGCTGGATTGGGATGATTTTTTAGTGCAAGGGCAATTAGAATGTGGTCTGGAATGATTCTCTTTCTGCAATTAAAAACAACGTGTTTGTTTTTGTGAGAACATGTATGTATAAACAGTATTTAAATTATGTGAAATACTAACGTCGGAACCGAACCGTATGGTACTGTTTGGGCGTTGTACGAAACTTTGGCTCTTTTGCTTGAAGTTGGTGTTGCCGACGGTTCTTTTTCACGTTCAGGCTCATTACGTACCGCTTTTGCTTCATTCAATCCAAAAAATCCCCGAGTCCCAAACTTCTCCTGTCAGTCGTTCCAGCTTAGAGGCTAAGACTATTAATGTCTAGTCTTGAGGTTGGAGGTTCAGATCTTCCCAGGGTCTGAATTATGCACAGGTATGCAAATACCTGGGCTGACAACATTATCGGTGGCGAGCGGAGTTTTTCCCAAATGATAATCGGCTATGCAAATATGGTGATAATCAAATGGTTTTTCTCTACTCCTGAAAAGT
>JAAXNX010002848.1:0-12201 GCA_036491905.1 Folsomia manolachei
CCCCATGTGTCGACATCCTCGTCGCCCAACCCCTCCGGTATGTCCACACAGCAGCAACAACCACCCGGACATGCTGTGGGAGCACCGGATCAGGAAATCATTGACCATGCCTCAAGAACAATGGACCGATTAATGAACAGAGATTTGCAGCATTTATCCTTGTACAAAAGTTTGATACAGATTTCTGATCCAAATTCAGTCGCTGGTAAGATAGAGACATGATTGTATATAAGGTGCTAAATATTAATTAAGTTGGTTAATAAGATACTCCTGAATTTGGTATAGGAAGTCGACCAGTAAGTGGATTTATGGATTATGATTATCCACCCTACGTCCAACGAAATGTGGTGATGGAAAGACAATTCACGATGACACATAGCACTCCGATACCTAGTGATTTGAATGAAATGTTGAGTCGTAAGTGGCTGTAAAAAATAATGTTTTGTTGAGTACAATTTTAACCTCAGTTGTGACCCATTTCAGAAGCGGACGTACAATACTGCCACATGGGGGTTTTCCCTGAAATATACCGAGCTTGGATGACAATTGATAGTGATATTTATCTGTGGGATTTTCGTGATGGGTGAGTGGCCACATTTTGAGCTTTGAAAGACCTTATTGCTAGATTGGAATAGAATGACATTAATTTTTTATTGACAGGAGTGACCTATCGTTTTTCGACGGACTAAAAGAACCAATTATTACCATGTCCCTTATTCCAGCCAAACCCAAAATTTTCCAAGATTCCATTAAACACCTTCTGTGTGTAACGACGGCCTCGGAAATTGTGATTCTTGGATTTGTTCTTATCGAAGGCGAAACCCCAGGTTCTTCAGGTGGGCGGGTATATGAATTCGTGGCTGAGGTTGATAAAATTACAATTTGTTTTATGTTTTAATATGTGCAGTGATAGAATTGGTTCCTCAGCCCATCTTTGTGTTACCTACTGAAGGAATGACATTTAGTGTAATTTACGGGACACAAAAGGGAAGAGTCTTTTTGGGAGCAAAGGATGGATCAATTCATGAGATAAACTACAAGGTTTGAAGTCATTTCATAAATTAATATGACAAAGACATTGTGTTTCAATGTAATTTTGTTAATTTATAGTCGAAGAAAGGTTGGGTGACGGATAGATGCTGGAAAATCAACCTCACTCGGTCATATCTCACATCAATTATAAAATTCATTTCGTCTTCGGCTTCCAGCGATCCAATTGAACAAATAGTTTCTGATGACTTGCGGAATTTGTTGTTTACTCGAAATAAATCCGGATGTCTTCAGGTAAATTGACACACCAAGCAACTTTTTGAGACCCAAGTTTTTCTCATTTTCAATGTGCCTTGGGTCTTGTTTTATTTAAAAAGGTCTTCGACTTGGGCCCTGATGGATGTGGATTTTCACGCGTGGGTTATATGGCATTTGAAGGAGTTGTGAATGAAGTTGTGAACCTATCTAAGAAAACATTGGAAAGCAATATTGTCAAAAATATTTTGACAATTTCGCCCATCACTGCTGGTTAGTTTTTGTTACTTCTCGGCATTGTTGGTAAATTCACTAATTTATGCTATAATTTTAATATGTATTAAACAGGGGAACTCAACTTGATGGCCGTTCTGGACAATGGGACGCGATTGTACTATTCATGCTACCAAAATCCTTGCGGTGGTATTCAAGCCCCAAATCACTTCCATTTGGTACATGTTAGAATGCCACCAGGTTACTGCACTGCCACGGTCATGCCTAAACCAAGTACAGCTCATGCAGCCTTTGCATCCTCAGGTATTCAACGAAAATTTTAAACGTGATTAATTTGTTTATTATTTGCCTTATGTTGATTCATTTTAATAACTTAACTGTTTGTATACTTTCAAGGCCTATTCACCCTTGCTTCTAGAGCTTCCCAAGATAGTGACAGCTTTTGGCTGATATGTCCATTTATGTATCCGACGAATTGTTTTTCGGAGATTTTTTCCATTCAAAAATTACCAGGACAAACTTTGGACATCAAATTGCTACCTTTATCAAACGAGTTAACATCAGGGAGCACCGCAGTTCTCGATCATCTTCCAGATGTTATAACACAACACTTAAATTGGCACAGGGAAATTGTTGTTCTAACATCAAATGGTACTTGTGTTCTGAGGTTAGTTTTGTTGTGATTGAATTTATTTGTTTTTATTATTACATCAGATGAAAAGTTAATCTCGTAATTTTTATGAAAGGGCTCACAAACCATACGAAATGCTAAAACATTTATTAGCTGAATGCGGAAGTACGGACAATTTACGGAGCCATTTCGAATCTGGGTCAAAAGAACAACCTTTAGCTAATGCCGCACTACTTGCCGTTCACCCATCTACTCGTTCTGAACCAAGCTTGTTGGAGATGACCATGAAAGCATTTTTTATGCATGGTGCAGAAGGGAGAATGTGGGAAGACGGAAGAACTACAAGTACGGTGAAAGAAAACCTTAAGACATAATTTTTTGCTGCATTATCAAATTATTTTTGATCTAGGCCCATTTGATAACACAATGGACTTCAATCCCAATCTTGTATCAACCCCAAGACAAGAAGGACCAGGGCAAGGCCAAAGTCCACAGTACATGTCATCTCCTGGTTGGGCGGCTGGTGGAGAGTCGGGTTATATGAGTCCTCGCTTAGCTGGTCCTGGTGGGGTCGGTCAGCATGTTACCAGTAATATCCAGTCCCCACAACAATATTCTCCAATGCTAGGTGCCGGAGATCAGCCAATGTTTTCTGCTCGGCATGATGCCATTTATTTAGTTGTTGGTCGTGTTTTGTTCCACTTTTGGAATCGAACACTGGTCAATTCTGGAACTGTTGATGGACCCGGCACCCCTCCAATTGTAAGTTATAGTTTGTGGAAGGAAAGTATTGATTAAATCCTTTGTAGTTTCACATTGTTTTCTTCTTTATTCCAGATTACACCCAATATTCAAAGCCATGAAGTTACTCAGGCTATTACTTTTCTTCAAAACATTGTCACATTTATCAATAACAATCCTTCGTTATACATGAGCAGGTATTAATTTATTTTTTTGATATCTCTCTACTTTACTAAAATTACAGAGTTACTGCAAATCTATTTTTACAGAGTAAGTCTGTCTTCGGCAATGTTTAATCTAAACACTGGAGAAGGACGTCAGTTATATTCACAGGAATTGGAAAAAAATTCCATCATTGCTCTACGAGAATTTTTGGGAATAACTTTGGAAGTTTTGAACATGTGGAAAATCCTTTGTGATCACCAATTTCATATTGTGCTGCATGTATGAATATTGAAACTGTTTTTCTATCTAAATGTATGTTTTAATTACATCTATAATTACAATTGTTTTACAGGGAGTGGATAACCAGCTTCAAAACTCAACAATGCGCGACCTCGTAGTTACTGGACATGCTACGATTTCTGTAATCATCAATGCCCTCATTTCCAAGTATGATCTACGTTGTAATTATGCATTTTTTAGCATGCTCATTTTACTCATCACACACAACTTAACCAATAATGTATTTTTTACGTTGAAGGTATCTGGGAGATAATGCTGCAGTTGATGCAATAAGCATGCGGCTACGCGAGGTTTGTCCAACTTTATTCAAGAGTGAAGATGCGATTGGATCAAAGGTTGCTGAAATTACTGGCTAAAGTTAAAAATACAACTGATCCTCAAGAAAAGGAAATGTTGCTGAAAGAGTCACTCGTACTATCCGAGAAAATTTGCGGCCATGGACGGGTGAATATCAGAAAAGTTTGCAAGGATTATTCGGATTTGGGATTTCCTGTTGGGGCTGTACGACTTTGTGCCTCAGCCGCAAAAGCTGCCGATCCTAGAGAAACTGGCTCTCGAAACTGTACGAACCAACTCCACAAGCAGTGACCCCGTCGGAATGCAAGCATTTCAAACGCGCGCCGAAATTTACCGTACCGTGTTCGAGCTACTAGACAATTTCGTTCAATTAGCCTCTACTAACCAGTCACCACTTCTTCGAAATACGGAAGACCGCATATCACCACAAGCTGCCCAATTATGCGCTGAGGAAACGATTCATGCTATTCTTTCCACTGAATGACGAAATGTTTCACATTTCCCTGTACAATTGGCTGCTTGAGAAAAAACAATTTGACAGATTGTTAGAAATTAAACATCCGTATTTGGATTCGTTCCTTCAAAGAGCGGCAGATGCTGTAGTGTCCGGAAAATGGCCGGGTGGTGGAATTTCTGCAAATGACACACGTGTGTTGGACCTTCTTTGGAGACATCACGAAATGAATCAGAATCATGGCGCGGCTGCCCACATCTTATCTAAATTGGCGGAGTCTACTACGTAAGTTTTACTTGTCTGTTGTGGTAAGAGTTGAATCTTTTTCTTGATGGTAAAATTACCTTGTTTTTATAGAACTGGGTTAAACCTACAACAACGCTTAGAGTACATGTCACGCGCAATCATCTGTGCAAAGAGTTGTTCTCGACGGTGGGATTTGTTGGACGCGTTGGAGGACAAAGTTGAAGTTGCACAAATTCAGAAGAGCATATTGGATTCTATAAATTCAAAGATTTCGAAAATTCTGAGAACTCAGGGAGCCGAGAATGATTCAGAACTGAAACTGTTACAAGATTCGGTTGTGAAACTGAATTCACAACTTCTCAGCATCACTCAGGTTTACTATTTACGATCTCGCCTTAGATTTCTTTGACATTTTGATTATTATAATGAACAACGTATAATTTATTTATTTTTCACGCTTTAGCTATACTCGGAATTCGCCCATCCACTAAAGTTAAACGATGCTAAACTTGAAATATTTTATGCTGCTGGTCACGGTGATAAGCCAACCATAGAAGCTGTGTGGTCTGAAATAATTGAGGAAGGTATGTTTATTGACCAAAAGAGTAACATTCATGCTAACCTAGGAATTGTTGTATTATTTTGGTTGTTGCTCATTCCATGTCCAGAACTATCGACCGGCACACCTCGATCGACTGAATCCCAAATGGAAATAATCCGTCGGAAAATCGTAGTGCTGGGGAGAAAATACAAAACCTCACCAACATTCTTTCCTATCGGTAAAAAAATATTCAAAGTAATTGAGAATTGCCGTACAATTTTGATTTACTGTAAACTGTTTTCAGAGTTCTTAATCGAACATCTCGAGTCAATGAAACCTCAGGATTCGGAGAACGATAACATGGGTTTTTAAAACCATGTTAGAAGTGGGTATAAGTTTTCCAGAAGTCTTGGTCATATACGAAAGGTAAGTTCATTTGCATTTGATTTTTTTATTTTCATTTCCATTTGATCGCAGTTATACATATTTATTTTTCCTTTTACTTTACAATTTCGCCAAAATGCGTTTTATTCATTTTAGATTGTGGAGGAACTGTTTAAGTCGTTCTGGAGGCGACTTTCAAACCGCCAAGGTTATCATGCTTATGATTGACTCTTTAGCCAAGGAGGAATTGGACATTCGAACAACGTTTATAAATAGGTGAATTAGCTGGTTCTCCAAGTTTCAGATAAACATTACCACCAAATCATAACTAAAAAAAAGATTGACTTAAAAATTTCCAAATCTTTCTTTAGACCGGATCTTTTAGAAAAGTGCAAGGACGTAATTTCAGCGATGATTGTTGAGTTTTCCTCCAGATTTGACTCGTCATCAGCTGAAATGACCCCCATGCTTAACCGTGTACGTGATCGTTTGGATCGTATTATGATGTAGTGTGTCAGACAAACATAAGCGTGTGTAATTTAAATGAATTTGTTTGTAAATTGTACGTAATGTGTATTTAACCAACGCAAGAATGAAATGGAAATGACTTACCTACAATAAGAAAAAAAGATGGATTTTTAATATCTCCTTGTATGTAACTGCTTTTTGTATTACGAAATAATATATTGATCAAAGGTGACACAAATTTAATAAAGCTCGTTGCAAGCGATACAGTGTCATCTTTTTGTATTCCGTGTTTCATGGTGACTGCTATAATATGTCAGGATGGATTGATATTTTTTGATATATGTGGAGTGTAAGCAAATTGCATTTACTTCGGGTTAGTAACGGACTATGAAGGCGATTCATTTCATGAATCATATGCAGACAGGAAGTCTATTGGCATTTCTTAGTGGATCAACAGATGTGATTCATCATGAGCTTTGGAAGCTATTGTGAGATTAGTAGTTTTTACTTCTTTCACCGGATGTGATCCACCGCCTGCATTCACAATTCCAATGGACTTTCTCCACAGTACTCATCCAGAAATCAGGGAAGGGCAGTCAGTCCATGCAGTCCACTAACCAAGGAATGACTAACCCTTGTCCCTTCCCTTGTTTAAGAAATATAGGCAAGAAGGCACTGACTATAGAGAGGCTAACCGACTAACCTCCAATTCGTCCGTTAACACGGCTTTTTAGAGCCAGGCAGTCAAACAGAAGCAGGAGAGAGTGGACCAGCTGAGAGTTCGCCTTCATATAATTTTGGTTTTCAAAACAATTGTTACAAAAGTTCTAATTTATCAGAAAACTGTGTCTCTGTGAAAATTGACTTTCTTCATTGAATTGTTGTAGAGTTTGGATTATAGAATTTGGTAGAATTTGGGATAGAACGTGAAATGTTATATTGACAACCTGCTGGATGGAGTCCTGTGAATTTAGTGCCAATTTGGAAATCTTTATTTTTGGGAAAGGTGAGGATTGAGGAATACTTTGAGGTTTACTGTATTGAAGGTTACTAACGTTTATAAAATAATACCTAATTGATAGCGATAGCGAATGACTTTTGGATTGAATGTCCTGGAATTAGTGACCGAGTTGTAAAAGTGGAGCATTTGAAGGAATGCGTCATTCCTATCTCATTTCTCAGTTGTCATCCTATGAATAATTATAATACCCAATTAAAACGGCAGTTGTCAATCACTCAGGATAATATTTCATTGAATGAAGTGAAATGAATCACATGTTAACTCATTTTACGCTCATGGCATGGTAAAAGTAAAATAAATACCCTAAAAAATGGTATAACCTTGTAATTAAGCTGGAGTTCAGAGGCCTGTAGTGACGTTTTTATACCATTTAATTAAGTACTTATCTCCATATCTCAAGAGCCAGTGCCATTGACCGCTTAACGCGTCCTTATCTTGTATTTACTCCAAATTCCTTTCGTAGTAGTAATTAACTACATATTTTCACTCCGTAATCGTGTGGGTGGTCGGGAATACATGCATGAAGATGTCCTGCGAATCACCAGATTCTGCTCATACTACAATATACAACTACGCATGATATTTAATGATTAATGAATGATCAAGGAAGTCGTTTTTAATATATGCTGCAAAAACAAGGAAAGAGATGTTTGAAATCAACAGCGCTCTGGTTGGGGTTCTATATGTTCTGGGACTGAACTCGTGAATAATATTTTTGATTTGGTTGGAGGAAAGTGTTATTTGTAGGTTGTGGATGATAACGTGCAAATAAATGGGTTTGTTATTCATTTCACTCACACCCAAGCCAAACCACCATTCTGTTTTTGTGATTATTACGTATCCTGTCCGTCCATATATTCGCAATTTCTTGTAACTTGTTTACCGGCGTCTACTTTTCTGTTTTGATACGCTTTGCATACACTGTAATTTTGTCTCCTTTTGTATCCAAACTCCAAGCAAGGCGAGGTACCAGAAAGAAGTATGTATGTAAGCCTTGTCTTCAATGCTGCAATGTTGCAAAAGTCGCAAACAAAAGTCCCATTCATGAAATAAACATTTTATACATGGCTTGAAGTTTGTGATGAATAGTCGGGCGAGACACTTAACATTTTTACATTTATCGGGTTATCCCCATTGGGATGATATTTAGTGTATGTGCATGCAGTCTAAATGATACTTAAGAGTTAGTCGCAATATTTTGGCATAGAAAGGTTATTTTATTTAATATTTTGTTCCACTTCTTGCATTACTCACCGTTACATTAATAATATTGTCAATGACATGTCTTATCCGAATTTAACCGTGCCGTGTAATAATAGCTGAAATAATTATTTTCCAGATTTGACCGAATGTGAAAAACCACACAAACCCACTTCCATAACCTGCCGTCCAACGAACTAAATGTGGATATTCTCCCCGTTAATTTAATTCATCGGGAGTCAATTGACAAATGTATTATCTTTGAGACCACAGGAAGGAGAAAATCAAATTGTATTTAAAGTGAGTTGAGTTCGTGATAAAGTGATGGATTGTGTTTCGATTATCAAGCCCTGCCAGTCCATTTCAATGAACTCGAGAAAATAAGCCTCAAATTCCGTGAAGGATACGTCCACGTTTGTGGCCATAGCTCTGCTCAACATAATTTCATAGAAGTCATAGTCAAGAATCATTAGTCAAATCGGCATTATTGGTCTTCTTGTGAAATCCCAATCAATCTTCATAGAGAGACATTTCAAGTTGGAAGCGGAAAGTTTTTTCTGATTGAAAATTTTGGCCGAATCTGTCGTGTCTTTTTTGTAAATCGCTTTCAAAATGCCTGCTTCATCCGGAGAACTATGGGGTCATCATTTGATGCCCCAGAGAATCGACTTGGGTAAGAAAAAGAATAAAGATGATAAATATGAAATACGTGATTCCCTGATTGATATTTTGCCTGATTTTTTTTATTCATTGACGTATTCTCTAGATATTTTGTTGCCTACTGGTGAGATTTTATTACAATAAAAGCAGTTTTAAATAGAGTAATAAAACTTTAATTTCATGCATGCATTTATTTTCTAGGTGTAATACTGCCCTTAAAATGTCAAAGAGATCAAACACTTCACAATATAAAATGTAAGTGGTTTTCTTATAGACATAATGTCTGAGAAATTCATTGTTTATATTTTTTCTAAAATTTGGCTTGTCGCTCTACAGCTCAAGTATGGAAGGAAGGTCCAAAATTCCCATTTTTCCATCTTCTATCTTCTGACTCAGAGTACGTTTTCACGTCAGTCACTTCTGATGCCAAAAAAGAAGAATTCCACGATGAAACTAGACGACTCTGTGATCTTCATTTGTTCGTTCCGTTTTTAAAGTTGGTTGAACCCAACGCGTCAACCAAACAAGAAAATATATTAAATTCACAAATCAGTAAGGAGTTTAGGAGTTACTTTACATGCTCGTTATGGACAACTTAATTTAATATCTCAATTTTATACAGGCTTCATTATTGGAATACCTGCAAATCAATTTGACGAATTGGAAAACCCCGAAGTGATAGAATTTCGTAGGGATACGATCAGCCTATGTAAAGAAATAGTTGAGAGTAGAGAAGTCACTAAAGAGCGTCATGCAATTTATGCTCACTCTGCCCAAGTTGTTAAGAATTCCCAAATTGCCTACCAAATGTTTGCCGGTGGCATGGTTTTGCTATCTGTATGGGTGAATGCTAGTCAAGGAAGTCCTGTCCCGGTGAAAGTGGCGATTGAAGCTAATGCGGATACTGTGATAAAAGAGACAATTGAGAGTACTTATCGTAGGAAAAAACGTTATGATAGAGATATTCCATCATCGGCAAATTATGTGTTGAAAATTTGTGCCCGACAAGAGTATTTACTAGGGTCGTATCCTGTATCTCAGTATAAGGTAACCATTTCTTATTTGTTTTGAGAATACTTGCCTACTTTAGTCAAACCACATCATTTTAACTTTGTTTGTATATTTAGTACATTCGAGAAATGGTCAGGAGGGATGAAATACCACAATTGGAATTTGTTGACCGTGAAATGCTGTAACAATAAACTCCCAATCGAGCCATTCCATATTCCGGCCTACTACAGGTTACTTTTATTACTTTGATATAATCTGCATTTTTCAACAAATCCCGATGGTATATTCAGCTCGTTCACCGTTACTAAAGTGGCAACTTTTTTGTTTGTTTTTTATCAGGCGGATATACCGAACAAGTGAAAGTGATAGGGCCAGCGGGGAAGGCCGTTTATGGGGAGAGCAATCACCATTCATTGTTCAAGTTTTATGGGCTACCTATATAAATGCAACGACGGATAACGTTTGCGTGAAGGCTGGAATTTTTGGTGAGTTGGACTATTTCTATATTTGTCACATTTAAAAATAATCGAGCATGATGCAAATATACTATAAAATTACATACTATTCTACTTTATTCCAGCTGGAGAGGAAGCTTTGTGCGGTTTACTTCAAACATCGCAATTATCATGTAGCACTGCTAGGTGGAATGAGACCCTGACGTTCAACCTTCCTGTGTCCGAAATTCCCAGAAGTGCAAGGCTTTGTGTCTCAATATGNAGACCCTGACGTTCAACCTTCCTGTGTCCGAAATTCCCAGAAGTGCAAGGCTTTGTGTCTCAATATGTAGCGTTTCTAAGAGCAAGCGGAAGCCAACAAAGGTATAACGGTTAGACACTGTTGTGACATCTCTAGAATGTAGATAGAAAAAAATAATTGCATTATTACATCTATTACATTATAATTTTAGGAGGAGTACTGCATGTTGTCTTGGGGGAACATTAACTTATTCGACTTTAAAGGAAGGTTGATTACAGGAAAAGTTAGGCTAGAGTTATGGGTAAGCTCCTAATTTCTTAACAAAAAATATACGCATAGTTCATGTAAAAAACACATCTCCAAAAGTTATGGTATCACACTCATTAACATTAATAGTAATAGTACGACCCGTTAGATATTTCAACACACTATGTATATAAGCCAGGTCTCCACCCAGAATTTCATTGGTGTACTCGAGTATACTGTTGTGCCTAACAATAAGGCTTCCATTGCTGGAACATCCCAACATTTCCGCAAGGACCAGAGTAGCCTGACCCAGAGCTTCTTTCCTGTCTATGTCAGGGATCATGGAAGAGTGTAGTGCATCCAAAGAATCCGTCATCTCTTTGTTCCGAGCTTGTTGTTGTTGATGTTGCTCAGGGGTCCATTTTTTATTCGGAGTGGGTGGAACATACTCTGCAATGGACACTTCAGCAGGAGTGAGAGTTCTTTGATAGAGGGGACCAGGTCGATAATTTGCGGGGCTGAAATTCATACAAAAAGAGAAATTGAGTACATTTGGACATGATTTGAAGTGAATTATTCCTTACTGGGTGTATTTACTCCCCACCCCAGATTTGTCTTTCCCGACTTTTTTCCCAATATTGACTTTCTCCCCTTCTATTCCCAGATACACACGGGGTAGAGTATCATAGTACTTGGATACCAGAGGGGACGTGGGGGGTTGCTCCTCCTCTTCTTCACTCAGGGTGAAAGTGATGCCATTCTCTTTCAGAGTAGCCTCTACAACTGACAAATTCACTGAAAGCATATCGAGTCTGGATTGAAGATAGACATGGGGTTGGATCTTGGCATCCGAATCAACTCTCACAATATTCCGAAGTAGGCATATTAAGGCGATTGATACCTACAGAAAAGAGTAGAGGGTTATGTAAAAGTGAATCATTGCATAAGGATTAGGTATTACAATATTACCTTTGTGGTCTGCATCAGAGTTTCTCTTTCAGAGGAGGAAGTCAGCATAGAATGCTCATAAATAGGAGTGAAATTGCAGTCGAGATGATCGGGCAAATACTGCTGCACAAGTGTTAAATCTTTTGCAAAGTACTGAATCAATTGCTTATTCCCTACTTTTTTTGGAAGATGTATAATAGTGGCTTGCATAGTATTTGGTAGCTGAGTCGTTTGCATCTACAAGTACTGCAAAATGAGTCATTCTGTTGGTAGAGTGCATATCGCACAAATAACCAGCGGATGTAGCTTGCCTCCAGCATCGTTGGCATTTTGGATTAGCAGGCATTGCTGCTTTAATTTTGCCATACCTAATTGTCCTCGCTGCTGCATCCCAGAACATTTGAATGTAGGAGTCTTCCAATTTGTTCCCTTTTTGAGGTGTGGTTTTTGCAGATGGAAGGGGAATTAAGACAGGGAAGAATCTCTCTTCTAAATCACGATGGGAGTTGAAATGTCCCTCCCATTGTCCCATTATTTCCAGAAAATGAACATTTGCGGTGTCCCCATTCCAATCTGTTCCATTTACACCCATGTCCACCTTCACTCTCTCATAATTGATCTGAGAATGCCTTTTCTTGGCGTTTTGAAGGACACATCACCTGCCATTGACGCTGTTGAGGATGCCGGAGAAGAGGGTGTGATGTCCATGGGGG
>JAAXNX010002849.1:0-12193 GCA_036491905.1 Folsomia manolachei
ACTTGGTCACTCTTTAAAGGGAAAGGTTTTCCAGAAATTTCCGCCAATCTGAAGACTCCATTAATCACGGCAGCCGTGACGGAAAGACCTCCCTCAAATTGAAGATATTGCTTGTCCACCTCATCCGCTTGGGCAACAACGTCCTCGACTCGTTCCCAAATATCTAATTTTTGACCCGATTTAAAACCCACGGTCGAAGCCCAAAGTGCATAGCCAAGGGATTGTGGACTATCATCGGATTTAGTGACAGTTTTCAGTAGTTCCGCAATTTTGAGGGGGTCCACAGCTCCACCAGTGTTTTTCGTAATTTCCGCCGCATAATAAATATCTTGTGCGTTGGTCCCTTCCTTCAAAATCTTGTCCAAGGCCTGCACCAAAAAACATTACTTATCATGTAATGTTCCCTCTCCTTTTAAAATGATAACCAATAATAAATACCATACCTGTTTCAACGCCGGTTTAACTGCGCCCACCTTGCACCCCGGAACTTTACTTATGGCCGAGGAGATTGCAAATGGTCCCTCCGTCTTGGACCCGTCCTGACCCTCTAGACTTGTTTGTAGGAATTTGCACACTTCCTGTTTAAAGAATGGCATTTCATTTGCCTCCTAATTTAGCCACAATTAGCTACCTAAATTAGCCAACCTTACCTGTGCCTTTGGAACCTCAAACTTGAGAATGTTATACACCAGCACGCCATAGCTCGTGATAAGAGGATCCTTCAGGGTCCAGGCCTTCTCCAGAATAGACTTTGCCCTCTCATAGCAGTTTGGACAGAGGAATCCGTTCGGAACAATGGCTCCCTTCGCCTCTTCAACGCCCGAGCTCACGGACCAAATCGTCACGAGCAAGATGGTAGCGGAGATTAGTAGTGACCTCATTTTAGGGTCAGAGGTCAATTAATTAGGTGGAAGGCGGAAGGGTCAAATTAATTTAATTCCAGAACTCCAGCTTTTCCAGTAAAACTTCACAATCTGACAGGAACACCTCATCCTACGCCGGATTCAATCCAAAGCACCGGGAACTTGGGCCGGGGGTGAGTTAGACACTGGTTGGGGATACAGGTAAAATTTTTGGTTTGACATATTGCTCCAGATTTTGTATGAAATTTCATTACAAATTCAAAAACCATTGTAGAATATTACCCGGTATGAAGGAGGGTGTCACGGTATTTTCGGAGAATCGGGGTGCATTTGCTCCCACCCGGAAATATATTTGGGAAGATGGCCAGAAGACACTAAGAATTGTGGAGGAAAACACAGTGGCGTCATCGACATGGCTTCAATCCTCCAAGATAGCACTGCGACAAGTATTTTTGCCTTACGGGTATCCAAACTCGGTGTCAAAGGATTATGTTCGATACCAGATTTGGGACACGTTGCAGGTAAATTAATGAAATTAATGGCATGTTTTTGGTAGGTGGATTAGTTACTGGATTTTTTGAATCCATAGGCATTTGCAAGCTCAATTACAGGCGCACTAGCGACTGAAGCGGTGATGAAAGGAGTGGGCGTCGGAAATGAGGCTGCAACGCCACTAGCTGCGGCGTTAACGTGGCTTCTGAAAAGTGGTAGTGGACATGTTGGACAGATTGTGTTTGCTTGGGCGAAAGGGTGAGTAGAAAATTACTAGATTCCTTAGGACCTAAATTTCTGGATTCAAATGGCGATGTTTTGGTTTATGTATTTTGCAGGACATCGCTTGACCATGATTTTAAGAAATGGAGGCTGTTTGCGGATGGATTAAACGATATTGCGACATTTATTGATTTGATCTCGCCACTGTTTCCGACGCACATGGTGGTTTTTGTGCTTTGTTCTGCAAGTGTGTCTCGAGCCCTTGTATGTAATTTTGTTTATTATGCAGTAAAAATTAGGCGAAATTAATGAATCGATTGTATTACTTAGGTGGGTGTTGCAGGGTCTGCAACAAGAGCTGCGGTTACGCAACATCAAGCAAGGTCAAATAATATGGGTAAACTTTCGCCGTGAAATTGATTATGATTTGGTATAGATATCGACAATTCAGTGAAATATTGAACTGAAAAATAGGTGATGTGTCTGCGAAAGATGGAAGCCAGGAAACTTTGGTCAATCTCGTAGCTTTAATCACTAGTCTGATTCTGCTTCCTGTGGTCAGTGGAAAGATTATGTAAGGATATCAAATATTACATAATTACACAATCTAAAAGTATTCACTTTTCACTTTGTTTCGCTTGTAGGGTCGTCTGGCTACTTTATGTCATGTTTACTTCCATTCATCTATTCGCCAATTACAGGGCTGTGAAATCATTGGAGATTGGTACGCTGAATCGATCCAGGCTATTGATTTGCCTTCAAGAATTTCTTAACACATCTAGCTTACCGACTGTCAAAAAAACTAATGAGTCAGAAAGTGTGATACTTGGTTGTGGACTTACAGGTTGACATAAAATGATTGGGTTTTCTTTGTTTTAGATAGTGAATGAATTATTAAATGTATCATTATTTCAGATTCCGATGTTTGCGGAATGCCAATAAAATTGGGCGTACCATTGGACATAGCTTTATCTGGAGTCACGGAAAATGGAAAACTTGATAAAATTATTCTGCAATCCTCTTCCAAACCATTTCTAATCATCCCGGGTGCTTCTACAATTTTTGTAATTTTACACAAAAATATTGAGCCTAGTGATATTCTGGAAGCCTTCTGCCGTTCTGTATTTCTTGCTACTGTGATCTGCAACCGAAAAACATCTCAACAATCGTCAGTACAAAAGGCACTGTCATCCATGCTATCAGGAAAGGATGCCACCGTAAGATCTTGATCTTGCCTATTTGTGTGGAGGAATTTGAAAGCACAACTTGTTCTGAAATTAACAGTCGCTGAGACCCATGGATCCTGCCATTTCTACAGAATGGGAGAAATTTGAGCGTCTTGCAAAAAATCAAGGATTCCTATTTTCACAAGCTCCCATCGAATCCGGCGAATGGAGAGCAAAATGGATTCATCAGTAGAGAGTTGTAATACCAAAATACTTCGCTAATTATTTATTTCAAACAAGTCACTATCAATAAATGACGGTATGTATTTTATTATAATCCATCTTGACAAGATGATCTTGCACAGCATTCAACAAATTCACTTTCCGCGAATAATTCATTTTGGTTTCATAAATACTTATATTCATGCATCGTGTGACACGATTCGTGTCATCGAGGCAATTCAACACATAAAATCTTCACGATATGCATTTTTAAGGCATTCAGCATTTCACAAATTTAGCATTTTCTACAAGCGCATTTTTTGCAAGAATTGTCCGTATCTCACAATGCAAAAAAGTGAGTGGACGGGGAAAAGCATACCGGTTAGTCTCAAAAAGCATGAGTGTAACGGGACACGTTTTTTCGCGAGTGCGGCACTTATTTCCAACCCCAGCAGCTGCCAACATCTCACATTGTTTGTCAAACAATTACTCATTGTTATCGACAAACTGTTGTTCGGTGTCAATTTGGGCGTCAATTTGGAAATCCACTTACTCCACTTCCTCTCATCCTACAAGGAAAAGCAAACTCCCAGAAAATTGGGGAACTAAGAAAAGGTCTCAAATTAAGGATAAGTCACTCATCTTCATGGCGGACGTAGAGGAAATTTTGGCCCCGCTAAGGGCTGCGGTGAAGGAGCAGGTGGGTATGATTGCAATTTATTGACTAATTTATTGATTTGTTATATATTAATTGATTGATTTTTGATTGAAGGGCGACCTAGTCCGGAAGTTGAAGGAAATGGGGGAAGGGGAAATTGAAGTTAAAAAGGCCGTTGTTGAGCTCAAAGCCAGGAAAAAGGTGTTGGAGGACCGAGAGCTGGAACTGACCCAGAAGGATGATAGGATTTGACCGGGTTCGGATGGATGATTTGCTTAAAAGGCGATTCTTTTATGATCAATCTTTTGCAATTTATGGAGGTTTGTTGGATAGTTTTAATTAGGATCATTTGCAAAGATAATTAAACAATAAATTAATGGTTGGCTGCATTTCTTTAAGGTGTCACTGGTCAATATGATTTCGGACCTATGGGCTGTGCGACGAAGGCAAATCTCTTGAATTTCTGGAGACAATTTTTTGTACTGGAGGAAGGGATGCTAGAAGTTGGTATGTGGTGAAACAATAATAAATTGTGTTGGGATTTCAGGTTTGATAGCTTTATGGAAATTAAACCCTTCGTTTTTTTTAAAGATTGCAGTATTTTAACTCCTGAACCGGTCCTTAAGGCTTCTGGTGAGTAATTCATTTACAACGATCACTTCAATTACTTGAGAATAATCACATTTCAAATTGTGTTTTGTCTCAGGTCATGTGGATCGCTTCGCGGATCTCATGGTAAAGGATGAGAAAACTGGAGAATGCTTTCGATTAGATCACCTTATCAAGGCTACCGTTGAGAAGATTGATAAGGACAAAACCACCTCTCCGGAGAAAAAAGGTAACTCTTATTCTTTTTTAACATCAAAAATATGTATATTTCATCCAGCAAAATTAATTTATAGATCGAATCTGCACCGTTTTATCTCAACTCGACGGATTCAACAAGGAGGAAATGGCCGGTTTGATGACGGAATTTAATGTTGTCAGTCCTATTACTGGCAATGCACTCAGTCCTCCTATGGAATTCAATTTAATGTTTTCCACACTTATCGGGCCTTCTGGAACAGTCGAAGGGTTTCTTCGACCTGAAACTGCTCAGGGAATCTTTGTCAATTTCAAGCGGCTACTGGAATTTTCTCAAGGAAGACTCCCTTTTGCTGCGGTACAAATTGGCTTAGCCTTTAGAAATGAAATTTCGCCACGATCCGGTCTCCTACGTGTTCGAGAGTTTACCATGGCCGAAATCGAACATTTTTGCGATTCAAGTAATATGAGCCNTTCGAGAGTTTACCATGGCCGAAATCGAACATTTTTGCGATTCAAGTAATATGAGCCATCCAAAGTTTCCCGATGTGAAGGACACCTTTATGGCACTTTATTCCGCTTGTGATCAAATGGATGGGAAGAAACCTAGCCAGATAAAAATTGGTGACGCTGTTAGCTCTGTAAGTATACTTATGATTAACCGTTTTTATATTTTGTGCGAGTCTATAAATTGTTGTCGACACTTTATAGGGCCTCGTGGCAAATGAAACTTTGGGCTACTTTCTCGTAAGGATCAAGATGTTCTTGGAGAAAGTTGGCGTGAACCCAGAGAAGTTGCGATTCCGTCAACATCTTGGAAATGAAATGGCTCATTATGCTCGAGATTGTTGGGACGCTGAAATTCTAACTTCGTTTGGATGGGTGGAATGTGTCGGTTGTGCTGACCGATCTGCATTTGATTTGAATCAACATACCAAATCAACCGGAGTAAAACTAATGGCAGAAAGGAAACTTCCAGAACCAAAGAAGTTGGTATTATTGCAAGCTAATCTAAACAAGGGTGCAATGGGCAAATTGTACAAGCAGCATGCTAAAACTATCGCTGATTATTTTGTCAATGCTGGTGAAGAGGAGATGCAAAAGATTAATGAAAATTTGCAGGCTGCTGGGTAAGTGATCAGTGATTCACTAATGAAATGTAGCGATACAATTTTAATTTCTGCTTAATTTCTTTCTTTTGTCTGTTGTGCAGGTCTGTGGACATTCATATTGGCGAAAATACTTTCAACATCACTTCTGAAAATTTGAAAATCGAAAAGGTAGAAAAAACTGTGCACGTTGAAGAATTTGTTCCAAATGTTATTGAGCCCAGTTTCGGAATTGGAAGAATTCTGTATTCCATATTTGAGCATAATTTCAAGACTCGACCCGATGATGCTCAGAGAACGGTATGTAAAATTGATAAGCTTTGTATAATAGTTTTTACAGCCCCGGATGCAAATAATGAACAAAACCTTTTCTTACAGTATCTATCACTGCCTCCACTTATTGCACCTGTGAAATGCTCCGTTCTTCCATTAAGTACTAAATCGGAGCTACACGCCCGAGTTAAGGAAGTCGTCCAGGAGTTGAAGAAACGGGAAGTGTCTGTGAAAGTTGACGATTCTAGTGGTTCAATTGGTCGAAGGTACACCAAACTTGCTTTTATTTGTATTTCAAGACGGATTTTAGATTAGATTCAATCTCAATGTTATTCCTTAATATGCAGATACGCTAGGACGGATGAAATTGCTATTCCTTTTGGAGTTACGATTGATTTTGAAACTTTGAAGGACTCTACGGTGACCCTGAGAGAACGGGACTCTACTCTTCAAGTTCGTATTTCGGTATGACCACATTAAAATATAACATTGTAATTTGTTTTCCGATCGCCTATTAATTTCTGTCATGGTTTATGGTACAGATTGACAAGATTGGAGAAACTCTGCGTGACTTATCTAACGGATCAGTAAAGTGGGAAGAGGTGATGAAAGTTTTCCCAAAGTTCGAGTCCCAAGAATCGTAATGGATGCCTGGACTTTTTCAAAATGTTATGGTAGATGGACTTAATTAATTTTTGAAAAATGTAATCAATTTAATATTCTCGGTAGATTTTGATATTTGTGCGGTGATTAATTTATGGCTGATAAAAGTTAAGGAAAATTCAATTAAGACAGAATGTAGATCGGTGGAGTGTAGTTTATTTATTTGTTTTAAAGCAATTACATTGAATGAATGAATTATTTACTGATTTAGATTTCATAATTACACTGAGTGTGTGTAGTGTAGGTACATAATTACGAATATAGCACCATTGCTAACGCAGGGGTTCAAGTCTAATAACTTGATTTCACCTATTACTACAGGTAAAAAGCGGATTAAAGAATGGAATGCGAATTCTTTACTTCAGACGCAACTTCACCAATGGCCTTCTTGCAATACATACAATTACAAAATCTTAACCATTAAAAACACATCGACAAGATTTTATCTGTCGTAAAATATCTATCCATTAAATTAAAACATTTTCTTTGACTGATATTAAATTATATTACGAGAATGTGGCATATTATCTAGTTTGCAAACAAGCTTTATGATCAGAGTGGTCAGAATTTTATCAATTTTTTGTAGTCCATTCTTACTTCCTTCTTAATTGGTTTTCTTGTTTGCTTGACTCGCTTCGTCATATGTGGGTGGAGGAGCTGAGGCGCAAGCAGATGCAGGAACAAAGGCTTGATTTCCGTTTGCATATGCATAACCATTCATCTGTGGTGTTGGATAAGCAAATCCAACATTTGCAGGGGCTCCTTGAGCTGCGTACGCCTGTTGAGGGTATGGTGAAAATGTAGGTTGTTCCGGGTATCCACCAAATCCATTCATTGGGGGTGGTTGCTGCTGCGGTTGTTGGTAGTATTGACCTTGTTGTGGAGGAGGGAGCCATCCCTGGATACGGTGGAGGGGCATCATTGATGAAAATGGTTCCAGCTACAAATAAAAAATAAAGTTAATGACGGCAACAATTGACGAGCCAAATAAAACAAAGGAAAAGGTCGATAAAGAAAAAGTGATGTTGGTGAAAATAATTGTAATTCACATTCAATTGCATGCAGTTTATTTGTTGTAATACGCCCTAAATAAGGCATAAAACAAAAAAAGCAAAACATACAAAGCCGGATTTTCCCTTCTTCTTGCTTAAAGATTCGCACGAGATATATACAAAAGTGGACAAGAAGATGAGGAACAATGACATGCAATATTTTACAGCGGTGAAGGAAGGATAATAGGAAAGAAAAACGGTGCAATTCGTCCACGTCGCCCTCCATTATTACCCGCTGGAGAAGGAAAGTTGTACGCGGGTGGCATCCAACCATACATCTGTTGCGGACCACTGTAGTACTGAGGAGGAGCCTGATGATAAGCTCCTGGAACCGTGGCGTCATTATAAGATGGTGGAGGAGTATTCCATGCAGCATTTTGAGAAGTCATTTGTTTCGCTGAAGACAAATTCACAAAACAAGAATATTATTAGATTTCTTTCAAGAGTTATCCTTCTCAAACAGTAAACACCCACCAATTCGCATCGCCATAACCATTCCCTGTGCAAAATCAATAGCTCCTCCAGACCTGAAATAGACAACTCCTCTTACAAAATACGCTCTCCCTCCACCTTAAATTAAGGTCCTTAATTTGGAAACCTACTTGAAAACCATTTTAAACTTGGCTTCACCCCTCCACCCTCCATCCGGCTGCGCTCGTACTTTTCCCTTAAGGAAATTACTTCCAAACACGGGCTGCTCCACGTCCACCTCGGACAAGACGACAAAAGGAAATGAGAAGGATTTAAAAGTTCCGGATCCCTTTCCAACCAAGAATATTAGTCGATGTGTGGTCAAGTAGGCGTTCCCAGTCTTCTCTCCAAACTTGAGTTCGTCATTTCCAGAAAATGAAATCTGTGCATTAGGGGCGTGTAAGAGAATCCTGCAAATTAGACAAAAATAACAAAAATAATCTTTGTATTTTGTGATAAAATACAGAAATGACGGCAAAACTTACATTTCTCCCTGATGGATAAGGACACCACCCTCGAAGTGAGCTGTGTTGAGAGCCATCCTGTTTTGTGAGTTGACTATATTTTCGAAATTTTAGGAAATTACTGAATTTTTGACGAATGACGACTGTTGTTGATAATTTTGTGACTCAGAGAGGACGAGTGACGACATAAAGAGGGCAACCTGAGATTTCCGAAGAACATTCTCCAACTTTCTCCAGAATCCTGAAAAAACTAAGTCGGAGAATAGAGTGTTAGAAAAATAAAATCAACCACTGCAATAAATGTATCTGTCGTACTAATGATGAGCAAGCGATGCATCAATTAAAAGCATACAATCATAAAATCTCGTGCGGAGAATTCCAATGTTTCCTTCCTATATTTACTTACTTAGTATGGTTGACAGGAACTAGTGCGTAATTAGTATTACTCCAAATTAGCAAGTCAACTTCAAAAATTAAAAAAAAAATCTTGTTCTTAAACCATTTGGTGAAAGTTGTAAAGACTTTCACTCCTTAATTAACCAAAAACCGTCTCCCATTACCCAAGGGTATCGTGGGAATTTGAGATTAGCAAGAAAAAAAAATGAGGCTTCCAATTTCAACTCCAACCTCGCTCCTCTCTGAATTCAATTCACGACACAACAAACTGTGTCTGACACAGTTTTAGTCTTATTTGAACCAACCTTGACCTCTGACATGTCCGGTCATCATCGTCATCATGGTAGGTTGAATCCGGTGGGTGGTGTCCCTGCAGCGCCACCTCCTCCGGTCCTCAGCAGTAGTGGGCGACAAGGTCGTAATGCTGTTAGGTAAGCTATTCTTTGGTGACTTTAATTAAGTGAATTGAGGGAGATATTAAATTAATGTCGTTATTCTTGGCACAGGCATTCCAGGTCCCGATCTCCTCGAAATTTTAATCGCAGTAGAAGTAACAACACCCGATTTTCTAGACAGGATCCACCTCCCAGAGAGGAACGAGGGAGACGAGGAGGAAGGTCTCGGAGCCAAAGTCCATTTGCAGGGTATGATAAGTGATGATTGTTGGGCGACTCGTATTTATTGGGTTTCTTGATCTTGACGTGTTTTTTACTTGTAATTATTAGTGCTGCTGTAAATACTTCAGCTGACTTATACCGTTCAAGCAAAGGGTCCATGATGTCGCATGGTTTGTTGAATCATCATGACCCCCTTCCTTTAGGAAAGTCACAATCCATCAGCCTTATAACTGGGGAAGGATCTTTACCAATTATCCGAAGAATTCTGGATCCAGATTCAGTAAAAATACCGAGAAGGAATGGTGAAGGTATGGAATAACTTATCTTGACTAGGACTTAAATTGTAACAAGAAAACTACCTAATTTTCAGGTGGACGGCCAATTTTTGATAGAGAAGAACTCCAAGAAGGGCTTCGGCGAAGATTTGCCGCAGATGATGATGATGGACGAGGTGGTAGAATTCCTAGCCCAGCGATACCACAGCCTTCTCAACGTGTTATTGCAATTATACGGGAACCCACACTAGGAAGTAGGACAGAATCATTTAGACTGCCTTCATCCTCAACTAATAAAGGTTTGGACCGCTCAGGAGCAGGATATGTATTATCTTCAAGGGACTCTCAACCAGCACATCACCGAGATTTTCGAGATCGACAACGTTCAATGTCTCCTCCAACGAGGGAGCGAGATGTAAGAGAAAGACCTCGAGAAAGGCCTTCGTTAGCCCAAGCACCCTCTTCCGTTCAACTTCAACGCTCCGGTGGTGATCGAGATCGGGTTCGAGGTGGAGGAGAAGATTCAAGGATAAGATCTAGGTCTACGGATAGAGATAGAGTAAACCGGGAGCGAATACAGCCACAAAATGCTCGACCAAACCGAAGTCCAGTTCGTATTTTGAGGGATAGGCCGTCTCGAAGTCATTCTAGAACACCTCCACCAATGCCGGCAGAAATTCGACGCCAAATGATTGAGAGGCAACGAGACTTGAGAAGCAAGTTGAGTCGACCAGCTGGGAGATTTGCTGGAGGAAAGTTTGATACTAACGTAAGCACTTATTAGTTTACACTTATCTGAGAAAGAGTTCTTGACAATTTGCACAATGTAAAAAGTCTGAAATTCAAATTTTAAACAACAGTCCGTAGATTTCCGAGGAGGTGGTGATTCAAGCTTCCGTGGTAGAGGAGGAGGATTCGCAAGGGGACGAGGAGGGGGTGGTTTCCGAGGCCGAGGTAGGACTCCTCGATAACTTTATACAAACATCTTTAATTCAAATCAAGTACGCACGACAAATGGTCTTCAAGTCTGCTTGCTATGCTGTGTCTACCAGAACCACGTGTTTTGCAACACTAATTGCTGCTCAGTTTAATCAAAGATTCTTTTAACTAGTTTATGCAATAACAGCATTAACCAGTTTGCTTAGTTTTTATAGTTTATATTATTTCCGACCCGCGTCATTGCATCCTGACCTGACATTTTTCTTGTTATACCATTAGACGATGGTCGATCTGGTCGCGGACCCTGGGAGCATGACTTATTTGAGAGAGACGGCGTGGACGGGGAATTAAAATCTAAATGATAGTCTGATACACATCACATCATCCCATTAACTTCTGTTCACCTTCATCACATCTGGCGACCTTTGTCAGATCATAAATTTCAAATCAGAGGCTCAACATGACACCAAATTAATACAGAAATGCCAACAGTATAAAGCAGCAAGAAAAAAGGTTTTGAAGTTTGTAATGGAATGCTACCAAAATATTCAATGGTGTGAAATTATGTCGGTTTTTTATATGGTTATGTTTCATGTTTTATTTATTTACTATAACCTAAAATTATGTGTATTGTATTACTAGTGTTAGAGCTAGTGAATAGATTAGATTTAAACATTTCCGAATATTGTACTCTGGTTGTAATGTTTTAATGGGAGTTTTATCTAATAAAACAAATTACCCTATAAATAATTAATTTGTCTCCGATCGAGTTTTATTGTAAGTTCCTAAAATGAAATCATAAAATAATCCATATATGCAATTCAAGGCATAATTTTTTCAGCGACAGCGTTGCATGCAACAAAGTTAGGTTATATGGGAAAATGAAAATACCCGGTTCAGATTCGGGACGTCGTGTTTGCACCGTTTCCCAGCGTTACTCTACCCACCCGCTGTTCCGTTTTTACAGTAATGGCAATGGTTTTTTAACTGCACTGGGTTTTATAGATTTGGTAATCTTGCCATTGCAATATTTGCAAATTGCAATAGTGCAAATGTGAATCCACAAAATCTTTAAATATTAAAATATCTTCCTGTAAAACTCCAATCATAATAATGGACGACTTTGAAGGCGCAGCTGGTAAGCGTCACTTCTCTATGCAATCACACAATTATTCAAAACAGGAATTGTTTCAAATGCATTTATTTACAACAGGGCTTCTCTACCGACCTTACGAGCAGATGCAGGATTTATACGAAAAACTTATTGTACTCCGATACCATGAGGAATGCGTCAAAATGTCAAAGATCCGACCCATTCACAGCCTTTACTTCTCCACCCCAATGAACCCAGGAGAGCAGTACTATAATTTTGTGACCATTGCTTCCTGGCTCATCAAGAAATGTGGCAGGACAATCAGCATGCCGCAGGAGTCTGACGATCCCAATCTCGTAATTTCCGGGATTTTAGAGCATATTCGGCAAATGGTAAAAGTTTCATTTATAGAAT
>JAAXNX010002850.1:0-12192 GCA_036491905.1 Folsomia manolachei
AGAATTATCGAATGGTTCGAGAAATAGTGGTGCTACCTCGTAACCTCAAAATCACGGATTTGAAAGTTATGAGAGGAAAAAGTAATGGGAGACTGGTATTTGAGGAACAATTGGATTCATGATAGTGTCAACATCAGTAACTTGATTGAGGGGAAAAAACTAGTCCAAAAATGAGGTGCGCTTAATTACAAGTTTATGTAAAATGTTGTAACGCCAAAAATTAGTGGTGTAAAATTGTAAGTGACATTCAGATCTAGTAAAATATACAAATCTTTAATTGAACCCGTCTTGGATTTAAATGGATGCATAAGTTTCTGGTGTATTTTTGCAAACAAACATTTTGCAAATATCAAGCAAACTGACTTAATCTGCCCACAATCAACAATACTACTGGAATGTAATAAATTGCAGAATTAAATGGATACCTAAAACATTAGTTTACGTGTCCAGACAATTTACCGAACACTCGCTTACACCGAGGTGCGTTTGTCCTACATTTGTCCACTAAAAAATTAATGCTGCGACACTTTCTAGTGTCCTTCTTTAACAGGAAACGGCTCACTTCAACCCATACTAGAAAAATGCCACCAATTCAGTTCTACAACCGATAATCGATGCTACCTAGTTTTCGAGTGTCAAAGAAAAAAGCTACTGAACTATTCCATACGTGCGTGCTATCAGTCAAAAAATGTAGATCAATTCAATCGATACATTACAAATACCTTTTCCTCTTACTTACGCCTGGATTACAATTTGAAGTAGAAATATTCAAAGTACAAACAAATCCTCATGACACGACCAAACTTTATATTATGAACCTTTTATCGAGAAAGAACTCTATCTCCAGTATAATCAACCAGGCATTTTTCATTTTGCTCAGTTTGTGATAAAGGCTGAAGTCAGTTTGGTCATGTAAAATATTATTTGTAGAATTGTCATTCATTTCGCGAGTAACAAATACAGTGCACAGTTAAACCAGCAAGTTTTTTGCGAGGCTTGATATTTTTATTCGCTAAAAAAACGTTGTGGTAAAAATATTATTTGTAGAATTGTCATTCATTTCGCGAGTAACAAATACAGTGCACAGTTAAACCAGCAAGTTTTTTGCGAGGCTTGATATTTTTATTCGCTAAAAAACGTTGTGGTACCAAGAATTGAGCTGTGAGTCGCGTGTGGGATTTTGGCAATACTGGTGTTCGCATTCACTTGAAGCATTAGCTCATGAATGACTCACCTTTGCATGCTCATAGATATTATCTGCGAACAAACGCAAACTCGACTCAATGCATTGTGTGCTATCTGCATATTACGTGATGTGGTGCATCACAATTGTCGGTCACTGACAACGATTTTAATTTCAACAAGCAACGTTTTTAAGAGAATTCATCTCCGTATAAATACAAACCTTTAAGTGAAAAACTTTAGTCGGGATTTGGTATCCGATTCACAAAGACTCGGAGACTTAAACAAGATGGCTTCGGGTGCCGGGTACTTNTTTTAATTTCAACAAGCAACGTTTTTAAGAGAATTCATCTCCGTATAAATACAAACCTTTAAGTGAAAAACTTTAGTCGGGATTTGGTATCCGATTCACAAAGACTCGGAGACTTAAACAGGATGGCTTCGGGTGCCGGGTACTTCTTGGAGAACCTCTTTTTCCTTGGCACTGCCTGCGGAACTATTCTAATTGTGGGATGGCTCGTGCTAAAGGTTATCTCAGGGATATTTCGTCGTGGGAATGACGCTGTGATGGTAAAAAAATTGCATCCTTTTTGCAAGATGCAAATTGAATCTCCTAATTTTGCTGGTCACTAATTTTTGCATACTCCACCCACCCAGGCTGAAATCCGTCTCACAGCCGGAATGCGTCAAACCGGAAACTCCTTCTACCACCATGATGACGACAAATTGTATAAATCCCTTCTCAAAACTTTACAATCTTACCTCGACCTCGGAGAAGATTACCGCAACCGAACCATAACTCTGGCCACAAAACAACTCCAAAACGGGAAGCAAGACTACGAATTCCTCTCCCCACCCGGGTTCGGGGTCCACTACATCCAATACAAAACCCACTGGATTAAACTAGAGCGACGACAATGTCCCGAAATAAATTGTGAGGATATCCCATTTGAATTCATTACCTTATCCACTTACAAATGGAACCGCGCCTTGCTCTACGACCTTCTCACCGAGGCCAAGGAAAGTCAACGGGAGCACGACGCCAAAAAGACGGCATTCTACTTTATCTCTTGTGGCGATTGGAACCCCTTCGGTCAACCGAAACGCCGTCGTTTTCTGGATTCCGTGATAACCGCGGGACGACTTAAGGAGAGCCTGTTGAGAGACGTGAGAGAATTCTTGGACAGCGAGGAATGGTATATGGAGCGTGGGATTCCTTATCGGAGAGGTTATCTTCTTCACGGGGCCCCTGGCACGGGAAAGAGCAAGGACGACTTAAGGAGTCTTTGTTGAGAGACGTGAGAGAATTCTTGGACAGCGAGGAATGGTATATGGAGCGTGGGATTCCTTATCGGAGAGGTTATCTTCTTCACGGGGCCCCTGGCACGGGAAAGAGCAGCCTTATCAGAGCCATTGCAGGAGAGATTGGGTACGATATTTGTGTGCTGTCGTTATCATGTCAGGACCTTACGGATGATGAGTTGAATCGGTTGATGAATTCTACGCCGGAGAAATCCCTAATTTTGTTGGAGGATGTGGATGCGGCTTTCCAGACTAGGGAGGCTGTTACAGAAGGAGAAACCGGAATTGAGGGAGGAGGTCCTTTGTCCCATGTGGCCTTTGGAGGGACAGGTGTGTCAAAGGTTACTTTCCGAGGACTTCTTAATGCTTTGGATGGCGTGGCTTCGACGGAAGGAAGGATAATCTTTGTCACCACGAATCACATTGATAAGCTGGATCCAGCTCTGACGAGACCGGGTAGGGTGGATCTAAGGGTCGAAGTCGACTATCCTACGACAGGGCAGATCCTTAGGATGTTTGAGAGATTCTATCCGAAGGCGAAGGAGGACCTGGGAGACACCTTTCTCCACATTTTGATGGGAATGGATAAGAAAATCTCAATGGCGGCGATTCAAGGACTATTCCTCCTCTTTAAGAGAGATCCCGAGGAGGCAATTCAACACGCGGAGGAGTGGTTGGGTCAAGGACAGGTTGCTGGGGGGAAGGATAACTTTTGTGATACGATTGAGGATTTTGAGTTGGGAGAGAAAGTGGGTGGGGGTGATGATAAGAAGGCTGGGAAAAAGGAAAAGTAAAAAGCTAGAAGAAATTGGAAAGTTTTGAATTATACTAATTTTGTCACAATTCAATTATCAAGTCTTTGTGAATGATCTCATGCTGTTGTAATTATTGTATGCATTGTATAAATATTTGTCGGTGAATAAATGTCGTTATCTCCCAAATAAAACAATTGAAAAACTAACGAGCTGGAATTACAGACAGAAATACAAAATATATTCAATTTTACAGTGTTAATGTAACACGCAGTACACAAATTCATAAGTTGCAACATGCCTAATTATCTGAATGAAAATGGTAATGTAATAGATTATAAATCAGTGCAATCATTCATGATTCAAGGCAATACAAAGCAGTATAATAATATTAAGAATTTTCAATATCAACGTCCTCCGCAGTGCGAGGGGCCGAATTAATTTCCGTTTCATTCACATACGAATTTTGAGAAGACTGCGCCGGATCTAATGTTGCCACGTTGGCGACGCCTGGTAGACATTGTTGTGGATAGTAATAATTCGCCAAAACAGGATTATACATCCCCAAACCGAAACCCTGGTATGGATATCCACCCCAGTAAGCTTGTCGAACTGTGGGAAATAAAATAAATGATGAACATTAAAATATGAATAATTTTTAAAGTTACATGCACCTATTTTACAAAACACACCTTGTTCTATGTACGAAATGCACATTTGAGCCAAAAGTGGATTTGCATTCGTCATATCAACATTCTGAAACCAATCTTGTCTGCCCAACACGCCCTGCAAAACCTCTTGCTGTTGTCGAAAGTCCGGGGGCGAAGGGACCTCAGGTTCCTGCACATCGTTATCATCATGTCCTTCTTCAGAGCTCTTCTTTCCTAAACATTACACAAGTTACTTATAAAACTCAATACTGATGACATTTTGTAATTGCTTGTATTAGCAAGATTATTGCTCACCTCGTTTTTTTGCAACCTTGTTGAAAGCCGAGGGAGGAAACTTTCCAGTTTTTACTGACAAATCCAACGGAGTGTCCGAATGTTCATCTTCATCTTCCTTGACCACCAAAGACATTTTCATTTTCATCGCCAAGTTTCGGGGTAATTGAATCATGATAGTTTTTGGCCCTCGTCACTTTCTTTGTTGGTAGCGGCTGTCTCCTTCGATAAGCTCGTTTCACCCTGAATCCTGGCTGAACCGCTTTCTGTTGCTGCTCAACTTCCATCTGCATGACCCCTGCTCCAGGAGGACCACCGCCTTTTCGAATCTTTCCATTACTCTCAGTACAAATCCGTTGGTGCGTCTTTCTTGACTGCCAATAAAAGAATTGTTTCCCACAATGTTTGCAAGCATATTTTCCCAAGGCATCGTGCACGTCTCGATGCTTATGTACATCTTTTGCGGATCCAAAGCATTTTGAACAAATGGGGCACACATGAATCGCCAATTCATCCTTGCGCCTTCCATGTTCTCTTGTGAGATGAGTGACCAGCACGGCTCTGTCGTGGTACTCAAAGCCACACCCATCCACGTCACACATCCACTTTGCATGTCGCTGGAGATGTTGACGAAGTTGGGAGAAGTAAACGTATTTCTTGTTACATTGTGGGCAAGCATGAATACCTTTGGGTACTTTTGGATTTCGCTTAGTTTTCTGAAGATAGAGCTCATGATAGTCTGGTTCTTCCAGCTTATCCATGTTGAGATCGTGTTGATTTTGATGAAAATCTTGTTTCCTCAAAATAGATCTGGATGGAACCTTGAGATCATTAATATTCAGCAGATTTATATTATTCACTCATGATAGTCTGGTTCTTCCAGCTTATCCATGTTGAGATCGTGTTGATTTTGATGAAAATCTTGTTTCCTCAAAATAGATCTGGATGGAACCTTGAGATCATTAATATTCAGATTTATATTATTCATGTGGGATTCATCCTCACTGGAACTTGAGAATAGGGAAGATTTTGAACACTGTGATTCTCCAGAAGTGGATCCGTTAACAATTGAGGACGAGTTTGACATTGGCTCTTCAGTGTGTTCTTCAGCGTTTGGAAGGTAAAGTGGGGGCCATTCATTTTTCTTTTCTGGACCAAATTCATCTTTGTCCTCATCACAAGAGGATCCTGTACATGTGCTTGATGTAGCAATGGCGTCCATCTTGACTTGATCCATTGGTCGTTGTTCTAGGCTTTCCTCAGAACTATCCGAATCGAAAGATAAAGCAAAGTCCTCCCTTAATAGAAGGGTCACCTTTTCACGGTCGCTCATTGTGGGTATGAATGACAATTCCTAAATGATTAAAAAAACACAACTAATTCAATAATTTCATAAAAAATAAAAATGCTGAATGTAAATGCCATTCTTGAAAAAGTATACTGTAAGTATATTAACTTTCCTCAGATTGAGTGATAGGTGGTAGATCAGATTAATATATTTGCTTTCAAAATAGTCATTCAACATTACAGCACAGCATTAATAGCAATAATAAAATTTATGAATACTAACTTAATAACTTTTCCTAATCAAACTCATAAATTGACATAATTATCAAAGTTTTTAACCCCAAGCAAATCTACAAAAAATCACTACCCACTCAAGGCGTTTAAAGCAATTGACAACAAACATTAAACCAAATTTTACTCTACCAAATAATTCCCAAAATTAATACTTAAAAAACAATTATTTTCAAAAAACTTACCGTTATCAAGTTGTCGACTTGCGCTTGTCTCCCGTTTTGCAGACTGACCAAAATTCCTGGGTCTGCCTCTTGTTGTTCCTCTCCGAATGACCTTCCCTGACCCCTTGGGCTTACGTCTTGGGACATAAGTCTTCCTACGCCGTGCCATTACTCCCTCGTAAAGTTTAACGGTTAAAAAAAAGTTGTCACCTACAAAACACGGAGTAAGAGTTCAAATCAAACTGGGTAAGAGATAAATGACCCTTAATATTCCTTCAACTTACTAATACAAGGAATACCGTTGCTTGGAATGACCTTAGTAAAGGGTCACTAAAGTGGGCAACAGCTCAAGGACAAATGATCAAATTTTTGATGTTTTACTCCATAAACTTTGGTGTTTTGTTGCGTGTTGGTTGGTAACAGAATTTGGAGTTAATGAAGGATATCTCGTAATAGAAAATTGCAACTTACATCATTTGAGAGGATAAAAGAATTTGGACGAGTTTACCACTGTAACAGACGGACAAGGGAACTTAATGTCTTTGTTCCTTTGGGGGGTGGAAGGGAAGAGACGCTGGATAATTTTGCATATTGTCTTTAGAATTTAGTTCCATGTACAATGACAGTAGTTATAAAATGATGATAAAACTTTTAAAATTAATTATTACGTAAAATTATGCATTTTATTAGCCGTGAGGTGTTAAAGAGCCCGAGTCGTTAAATCTCGTATTTTGAAATGACAAAAGAAGAAATTCTGAAGTTATCTATTTTTTGGGTTGAGAATTTTCAGAATTTGTTTCTTGACTGGATTCCTCATCTTCACTAGACTCTTGGTCTTCACTGGATTCCTCGTGTTCTTGACTAGAATCCGTTAATTCGTCGTGATTATCATGTACTAATACTTCTTCAGTTATCGGAATAATATTCGCGTTGTCATCTTCATTCAAGGGTACTCCACTCAGAGCAATGTTTGGTTTTGGAAAGTGTGCAAAATATGGCTTCTCTACTGCAGACGCTTCCTAAAGATTTAATATCTGAGTAAAAACTCAGAAATCTATTTTTCTAATTTTGTACCTGCCACGTCCGATAAATTGAGGCTAACTGATCCCTTCTAACTGTTCTTCGTCTCCGTCTTAATTCACTTGAGGTCTTGGCTTCGGGATGGATTGGCGTTGGACGTCCACAAAGAGCGATTCGCCAAGCTATGAAAAGAACTAAAAAGAGGACAATCGTGCTCCAAAACATGTTGCCTACAAAAAAATTTAAGATTTAAAAATAGAGACTCTGGCCAATTTTTTTACTTGGTTAAAATGGCAATTTTTAGCAAATTACCAATCCCCAAGACCCGATCGCAAAATCCGGTGTAAACCGTCTGCAAAAGTAATTCAAGAATACCAAATATTTGCTTAATCAATTGAAAATTTCAATTTGAAATACAAACCTGCTCTTCATCCTTTGTCCCACGACAAGCCCAATATTCTGCAGGGAAGCTGTTTCCGCCATCTTGGTCTTCCTGATTGTTTGGACGATACTGTGGGACAAACTCGTACACCGGAAGAAACATGTGTAGCAACATTCCAAAGAACATGATTGTATGGAGCTGAATCCAGTTTAAAATGAATATTTACAGGCAATTATCAATATACTACTGCAATAATGTCATTACCAAAAATAGCTTCCCTGAAGAGACAACCGATTTACTTAAAACCTTCAATCCTACAATTGCTCCAAAGGCGTCTATTAAGCAGAGGGCGAAACAAATCAATATTCCAGGATGTAGCTCAAGTTCTGCAATAATCGAAAAATACTGGATGCTCAGAATTATGTAGGACAGAAAAGCGACGGAAGCTGTCGCCTATAAAAAAATTGGTTAGAAATGTTTCTGCTTCAAATCTATTATATAATTGATCATAATAATTACCAGCAAAATACAGAATGGGACGAAAGTATAGCGTCGAGGTGAATTTCCAATATAGGCTCGAGGAAGTTTTTCAATTTTGAAGCGTTGTCTCCAATTCGAATCCAACCTTCTTGGAGAAGGGTGGGCATTTCCTTCCGGTTCAAATAGTAATTGTTGGTCCGGAGGGAGTTGGGAGTGCTCCAGGGGATAGTTTTTTACATTCACGATAAAATAGGGTGGTGACGCCCTTCCGGTCATGATAAGGTTCTAATAATTATTACCATTAAGAAATATGCAACTCATGTAACTAAACTTGTCATCATGTTTATTATAAATAACTGACGCCAAATTATCAACCCAAAGTGAAAGCTGTCGCCATTATGTGTTGCCGTAAGCACGAATATTTTGGCGTACGACCATTGATTGGCGTTGCGCCAACTAATGATCCATTCCATGACTGAAATAAAAAACGTAATTTTGTAAAATTCATGTTTTCTTCTAAATTCTCAACAGCCATGTCCTATTCTCAGTCAGTGGTGGTCATATTGCTCGCATTGTTGGGCATCACTTCTGGAGAAGAAAGGTAACAAAAATATTTTGTCTTTCCAATCAATTTGTAATGATTTCCTTATTTCCGACTCAGGCAACCGCCCACTAAAAAGCCATCCAAAAAACGCCTCGACAAAGATTATCCACAATACGGAATCCCCATCGCACTCTGGGCAGTATTTGGCGTTATCCTTGCCATCCTAGTGGTCACCCTTATCTGCGTCTGCTGGGCTCCGAGTTTACGAAAAAGGTATCAACAATTTTCCTTGTTTTTAAAACGAAGAAAGAATCCACATCGACCTTTCTACGAGTCTATGGAGTCCTTTGACGAATTGGAAGTTAACGAACAGCGACATTCATCAATACATTTACACCACAAAAGTGCTTCCGGTTCGACGCATAGTGTTGGTGTTACTAAATCCGGTAGTACTCATTCAGAGAAAGCTTTGAAATAAATGTAATTTTTTCTGAAAATAAAGGCATTCTTTGCAACTATTATTTTTGTTTATGAACATAAAACATAAACAAATGTGTTTGTTTGCTAAAAAATAGAGCAGAAACTAATTGGATTACCTGTAATCAGAGCTTAAATAAGTTGAGAAACCTTACTAATTCCTACAAAAACTGCATAATTAGGTGTGGCTTGTGGTATTTGTAAGGTTTCTAAAAAAGACATGTTACGCTTCCTTTGCCATTAGTAGATCAGTTCTTGTCGATCGGAATTGTCGATCTGTCTACATATTAATTTCACCTCTTTTGAAAATAATTTTAATTTTGTATAATAATTTTAAAATGCCTCCTAAAATAGAGGATCCCCAATCTACCGCATTAAAAGCGGAAATGGAAAAGTTAAAAGAACGAATAAAAACAGCCCAAGGTGCCTTCGCTGATAAGACACTGGTCGAAGTTTGCTCAGGGGTTGGAAATGTTTCGAAGATTCGTCTCCAAACCAAGCGTTGGCTTAAAGGACATATTCATAAAGTTAATGAGATTTATTTCTCGGGGGATTCCAGGTAAATTGCTAATTCGAGCTCGGATGCTTACCTGAAATTGAAACATCATGTGTTGAACCTCCAATTTTTTCAATTAGTCGGAAAACTTGTACAACAAAAATTTGCAAACTACATATTTTCTATTTGTAATCCAAATACAGGCATCTAGTGTCCGGATCACTGGATGGAAAGCTTATAATTTGGGATACCTGGTCCGGAAATAAGGTACAAATAATACCCCTCCGCTCCTCCTGGGTTATGGCTGCAACATTTTCACCATCCGGGAATTTTGTTGGTAAGTAATAAATACGCACAAAATAAAGAAGCCCTATTCATTTCAATCATTGAATTCTTTTGACAGCCTCCGGAGGGATGGATAACATGGCCACAGTTTACGATCTAAATAACCGGGATTCTTCCGGAGTTGCAAAAATAACCCGTGAGCTAGCCGGATATGATGGATTCCTGTCCAGCTGTCGGTTTATCAATGACAGAAAATTATTGACGGGATCTGGTGACACAAAAATGTGAGTGAAAAGCAAAAATCTTTTACAACTTTCTCCCCACTTTCTCCAACCAAGCATCATTTTGTATCCTATATTTGTGACAAGTACCCAATTGCGATTCCGTTCTCGCCTCAGTTCCCCAGAATATTACTATTATACTCGTATAATGCATAAATAAATGCTATGGGTCAGCTAGAATGAATGTGTTTTTCTCCCTGGTTTGGCATGGGAAGACTTTTTCCTTTCTCTAGAAAATTTTCTCAAGAAAATGCTTTCTCTCCGAGAAATTCTCCGCAAAATTCTCTTTCTTTCCCAACCATTCATCTCTATGATTGTGGCACGCAATGCAACCTCCTCATAATGAATTTCCTTGTAGCTGTCTCTGGGACTTGGAAACAGGAAAAAGATTAATGGAGTTGTGGGGACATGTCGGTGATGTCGTGAGCCTCTCGATAAAACCGGAAGATGAATTTATGTTTGTTACCGGCTCTGTGGACCGAACTTGTAAATTGTGGGATTTGAGAGAAAAGTCCTTTTGTCAATCCTTCCCCGGTCATAGGGCGGATGTCAACTCGGTTTTTGTGAGTTAAATTATGTTCAAGATTGATAATTCTGGGGTGTAATTTTTTTAATGGAAACTTTTTCAGTTTCATCCATCCGGTTTCGCATTTTGCACGGCGTCAGAAGATTCTAGTTGTGGACTATTTGACCTACGGGGTGACCAACAAGTTGGGAGTTATACGCCCAATTCTGCGACTACTTCAGGGTTTACTTCTTGTGTCACGAGTAGGAGTGGAAGGTATTTATTTGGAGGATGTGATGACTCCAACATTCATGTTTGGGACGTGTTGACAACGGAGCATGCCGGTATGTTCAGGAAAAAGTGGTCGAATTTGGAAGCTTCCAAACTTGGAGGAATTTCGGTCTTACATATGTATTTCGCAGTTAGCATAAAAATAGAAAAGTTTTTTTTGTTTTTTTTCTTGTGACGGGATAATCTCCAAGTTAAATCCCTCCCTAGCCAGTTTCAACACGGTTTAAATTTGAGTCAGAAATGCCCTTTGACAAGACTTATTTTATATTTTGCAGGAACCATATCCGGCCACGAGGGTCGCGTAACTTCTTTATCCATCGCGGAAAACGGGATTGCTCTCGCATCAGCGTCTTGGGATCAGAATGTTAGAGTTTGGTTGTAAATTTGGGGTTCAATTTTGTCTTTGAATGTAACGAAATCTAGGAATGTGTTTATAATTCTTTCAAGAGGATTGCATAACTTTTGCTTTAGTTTTTATCGGATTAGGTTCTGGAATGAATGTGCATTTATTTGTGCTTCGACTTCTGCAAAAGTTTAAAGAGACATGAGTTGGATGCCGCAAAATGAAATTTATAGAATAAGAAAAGCTTTAATTATTACAGGTTCATTTTTGCCAACTTCAGAAACATAGCTTAAGTAGTTGGTGATTAAAACTACAATCCCTTACTTGCCACTTTTTGCAAATTAAAAAAACTTGGAATTTATTACATAGTTGGCAAACACTTGAAACCAAAACAAAAAAAGTCTTCTTGGAATCGCCAACCACCAAGGATTCAGAGATTCAAGACAAAAAATTGTAAATCTTGAATGCGCCGATGTTCCACTGTTGCTGGGTTGGTTTCTTTGTTAAATTTTGAAAACTCACTTTCTCTCATAACCCTTCCTTTCTCAGTATTCTTATTGCATTGGCTTGCTCCATTTGTTTCCTTGTTTAGCCCCGTTTGGTTTCTATTTCTTGTCATGCATTCAAAATTCAAGTGGTTTCTTTCTTGTCATTGCATAATGTAACAAAAGATTTCCTTTGCTAGAGTCTAACAAAATAATGCGGACACAATAAGATTTCTCTGACTGGGAGAAAGGAGCAGGAATCCTGCTACAGGATAAAAAAAAATTGTTCGCAAGAAGCCTATTGGTTTCAGTAGCAGAGAATTTTGTTGATATTTATCTTTGTATCACTTTTGTCTGAAAAGTTGCCATTGTAGTTTGCAGAATTTATTTTGAATTTATTCTGCTTGAATGTATAAGCGGAGAAAGTTGGGTGGATCCGAAATTGTGCCAAGTTCTGGGATTGTTGAGTTTGAAAGAAAAATTTGGTGTATGTAAAATGCCAAGTTTTGAGTGGATATGATTTTATTTGCATTTTATTTTTTTGACAATGACATTTCAACTCGGGGCGCATTTGGATTGATGATTCGCAGGCCTATGTCTGCGAGTCCTTATTTCGTTTGCTATGTTCAATTTCATTTGTTTTGTTTTATTCCATGTTGCCATTTGATCTTGGGGTAGTGC
>JAAXNX010002851.1:0-12192 GCA_036491905.1 Folsomia manolachei
TGACTAATGATTGACAACTTATTCTAATTAATTCTTTAGAAAATGTACGCGTGGATCATATGCACATCAAGTGGGATGTGGACTTTCCCCGAAAGGTTATCGGTGGGCAAGTTACGTATCGCCTGCAGCCCGTTACAACACCTGTGAAACAAATTGTAAGGAATTTTTAATTCGTTGTCAATTGCTTTGTTCAGTGTACAATAATTTTGTGTAATTTACAAGGTTTTTGATACTCGTACGCTGGTCATCAACCATGTGAAAAGTAGTGATGGAAAAAACTTGGATTTTCAGGTATTTCTTTGTACAAATACATTACTTAAATTACTTTTATGAGTTTGTGACATATTTGAGATTGCTTAATTACCTTTCCTTTAATCTATTTCCAATACATCTATAGCTGGGAGACTCTCTTCTCAGCTTCGGCCAACCTTTGACTGTTGATGTTGGAAGCTTGTTTGCCTCCGGGTGCGTTTCTTTTTAAAGCTATTGGTCGAAATAATCGACCAATTAATAATTATTTAGTGATGTAATGTTCCTTGCTTAATTATTTTTAGAAACAACTCCGTTGAGATTCAAGTTGATTACGAAACAAGCCCCGAGTCCAGTGCATTACAGTAATTTGTTATTTAAAGTCTTCGAATTGTCATAAGTAGTTGAGTGATACATTTCATAATTTCAATTATTTTCGTAGATGGCTGGACTGTCAGCAAACTGCTGGAAAATTTCACCCCTATCTTTTCAGCCAGTGCGAAGTAAGGTTTCTTATTTTTACGATAGTAATCTTTGTTTTAAACTGTTTATACGGCATTATCAATTTGTCGTACATGGAGAATTTCACGAATCTGTACAGAAGCGTGTTAATTTATAGCAGTTATCAAATTTACATCAGTTATCATTATCAATGATAACTTCATATACTTATTTTGTCTCTGATACTCATAGATGATCCATGCTCGGTCTCTTCTCCCATGCCAGGATACGCCGTTTGTCAAAAGTACATACACTGCTGAGGTAAATTGAGACATTTGGTAGAATTTTTTTATCCCGTTTAGTTTACGTTGTTATTATTATTAGGTGACTGTGCCAAAAGATCTTCAGGCATTGATGAGTGCTGAGGTTTCAAAAGATGCTGTCGAAACTTCGGACAAGAAAACTAACAAATTTAGCCAAAAAATCCCCATTCCAAGGTAAATGCGAGATGTTTGAAGTGGCCTATGGTATTGTTTAACACTTTTGTGAATCTTGTCAAATCTTGTGTGAGAATTTTCTTGTCTTTCCCTATTCTTAGTTACTTGATTGCTATAGCTGTTGGGCATATCAAAGGGAAGAAAATTGGCCCTCGAACACACGTGAGATTAAATAACACATTACCCACTATACCATAGATAGAGCTAGTCAAGTAGTAGTTCTGCAAATTGTACAGGTTTGGGCTGAACCCGAATTCCTGGATGCCTCAGCCTACGAGTTTGCAGAAACCGAAGAAATGCTGAGTGCGGCAGAACAACTTATGGGAGAGTAAGTACCCTCCAAGGGTTAAGAGAGAAGGAAATTGCATTTAAACTCATTTCATGTTGTACTACAGGTATGTGTGGGGTGTGTACGACATTCTTGTTCTACCTCCTTCTTTTCCCATGGGTGGTATGGAGAATCCTTGCTTGACCTTTGCCACTCCAACACTGTTGGCCGGAGACCGTTCCCTTGCTAATGTAATAGCTCATGAAATTGCTCACAGTTGGACTGGCAATCTTGTCACAAACAAGAACTTTGAGCATTTCTGGTTGAATGAAGGTAGTTATTTGTAAATGAGTAGAAAAGATAGTTAATTAATAGTTATTAAATTAAATTAATTTAAGGATTTACGGTTTTTGCTGAGAGGAAGATTTTGAGCATTTTAAAGGGGGAACCATTCCGACAATTTGAATGCATTGGAGGTTGGAAAAGTCTCGTGGACTGTGTTAAAACAAATGGGACCAGAAAGTCCAATGACAAAACTTGTGACGGATTTGACTGGTCTGGATCCGGATGAGTATTTCTCCGTGCTTCCTTATGAAAAGGGTTCAGCATTTCTTTACTACCTGGAGCAACTTGTTGGAGGACCTGGTATGCAGCCTAACAGTTTCAAATAATCAAATAATTTATTACTCCATACCCTTGTTAAAAGGTGTAATACAAATAAGAATGTACAAATTATGGATGTCATATTTCTTTTCCAGCTGTCTTTGAGCCATTCTTTAAGCACTACATCCAAAGCAATCGTTACAAGTCTATCGATACTGAGGTATTCAAAACTACGTTCATCAACTATTTCACCAACCTCGGTATGAAGGAGACGATCAAGGATATTGACTGGCAATACTATCTCTACGCTGTTGGGCTGCCTCCGAAGCCGCAGTGAGTAATTTTTTTTGTTATTTTTATATTTACTTTGCGTTATCCTATTACTACGCATCAACTAACAAGTCCCAACTCTTTCAAGCCCCGTCTTGCAATTGGCTTTCGCTTGTGTACGAATGATAAAAAAAGTTTATCTCCAGTAATTGACCTGCTTGTTTGTTTTCTTGTTTATTTATTTATTTTTTTCACAGTTTCGATTCCAGTCTAGCGGATGTTTGCGTGGAATTGAAAAATAAATGGATTCAATGGAAGTCCAGTGAGCCAAGCCCTTTTTCAAAGGGAGACTTGAGAAAGTTCTTTTCCCAACAGATTGAAGAATTTCTGTCAGAAATTTTGGCTGAAAATGTTGCGCTACCACTGGAAAAAGTTCAAGCTATGCAAAATGTCTATGATTTTAACAGCTATAAGAATTGCGAGATCCGATTCCGGTTCGACATTCTTTGCAGTGTGTGAACGGGGCATGGTGGGTCATTGAGAAATATATGTAACTTCTTTCAGGTGGCTTCGTATTTGCCTTCAAGCCAAATGGAAAGAATCCGTCTCTTTGGCTCTTCAGTTTGTTACTGAGCAAGGGAGAATGAAGTATGTTCGACCTTTGTACAGGGAAATGTACAACTGGGAGGAAGTTCGACCACAAGCCATTGAACATTTCAAGAAAACCAGGTCAAGCATGATGACCATGTCTGCCACCATCATTGCAAAAGATTTGCATTTGTAATGTAATCTGTGTTTGATAATTGTGCATACAATATAATTGCAAACAAAACGCCGATAATATGTTAACCCGGTAATTCCAGCTTTAGTAGTGGTTTTTATGAAATAATAAATTTGGTCAAATGGGAATATGTACTGTTGCAAACTGGATTTTTATTTTGGTAAAAGGTCACTGAAAATATTTTACTGTTTAAAAAACTAAATAAGAGAATGATCACATGAAGGAGGGTCACATGTATTAATCAGTTCACAAACACAAGCTCTCAGAACTTTCATCTTGACACTTCTTGGAAAATCTCTTTATACAAAATATTTGCCGTCTCAACATTATTGACGTTAATTATTAACTCAACCGTCACGAACATGTTTCTAAATGAAATCCCTTTTTCTGCACACATGCAATAAATATCAAAACTAATAAATCAATAAGAGCTAATTACTAGTTGGCAATGCTGTAAAATATACCTATTTGCAATTCGAGTACTTAACTACAACTTTGCAACTAGAATAACTAGACAGTGAAGAATAGCCAAGATTCGCGATGGGTTAAAAAGGGTGTCAAAATTCCATCACGGTTTATTATCCTTAACTTTTTCTTGTTACATTTGGTCAAGTTTTATTTTGTTGCCATTTGCCATTTTGGGGTTGCTATAAAATTTGACTAGTTTTGATCATTTTTCATCAGCCAACTGTGATGGATTTATATTTGAGTTGCTCTGGAATGCATCTATTCATGTCTCTGGAGATTTGTGGGGTCGACGTGGAAGTTGACACTGACATGAAAGGTGGCGAATCCCATTTTTCATGTCGAGTGTGACAAATATGGTGCTCTAGTGAATGTTGAGAATTTCGCACATTTTATTGACAGGCGAACAATGTAGGGTGACATTTTGAATCCCATCCTTTTCCATTTGTGGATCTTTGTATGTTTTAACTTGTATCTCTTCCTCATTGTTCTGTACAATGATACTCGTCTGGGTATCCACCCTACATCTTTTCAGTGTACTTGACATATGCATCAAATCAAACAATGCTTTGTTACTCGATCTACAAATAGTAGGATGTGCTACTGGTCTCTGCTGGAATTCACATGCATTCCTGTACATATATTTGTTGCAGAATATCGAAATTATTGCAGCCACAACAGTATTTGCTTTGCTATCCCTTGAAAAGGTTGACCTTTGCAATGAATCACGTCCACTGATGCCATGAAATAAGGCACCACGATAAATAAAAATCCAACATGACAATAGGACATAATGAATTAAATAACATTTGGATGGGAAACCTCTTAAACTTGTAACACTTCCTTACTTATATTATTCATGCATCTTGAAAGTATTCAAATATTTTGTGTATTTGACAATTGTTGAATGCATTGTTAAGCGTTTCAACATCGTCCTCGCAATGTTTTCTTGTCATCTGGTGAATGTAAGAGGCATGAGTTGTAGAAATTTATTTATGGTATTTATTTAGTACAGAGCTCAGAAAAATCTATGCACATTCTTATGGGATGTGAATGGAATGCGATTACGGATTATGTGTATTGTAATCTGCATGGTATTAATACTTCACATATATCAAGCAAATCTTTGTCAAGTCAGTTGTGATTTGATGACTTAGAAATAAAATATGGATGGATATTTAGTGGAGTAGAGAGAAAGTTCACTTTATGATATTAGGATTTTAGTGCTTGATGTGAAAAGTAGTTTTAAAACCACCTATTGCACAAGTCTCTGCTTATTTTTGGCTAATATTTTCAATTTCTGGTATGAATATGCAAAAAACAACAAATAAGCCCAACCACACTCGACTCTTACAAAATTTNGATTTTAGTGCTTGATGTGAAAAGTAGTTTTAAAACCACCTATTGCACAAGTCTCTGCTTATTTTTGGCTAATATTTTCAATTTCTGGTATGAATATGCAAAAAACAACAAATAAGCCCAACCACACTCGACTCTTACAAAATTTAATTAAACTGTCTCATCAAACTTCTCGTTAATGAGGAGCCACATCACTCTCAACTGCATGGCGTCGTACTTATATCGACACCAACATTTCTAAGCAAGAGGGTTTCTCCCATTAATTGAAATGTTACCCAATCAACGCCACCACTTGACAATGACGGAAGAAGTGATTCGAAGGAGACGGATACAAAAAAGTTTTAAAATCAACAATCATTGTTTTCTCACACTTCCCTCCGACGGCCAATGTTCTCTTCTTCTACACAATACCAAACCTTTTAATAACAACGTAATAATGCGTAAATGAACATAACGATATTAGTTGTAGTGGTGTAAGTAAATGGCAAAAACACATCCGTAATTTCGGCATTATTATCAAAACCTGGCCCTGCATAAATACGGTTAGATCCAAGATTATTTTATACTTATCATGATTCCACATCACAACACAGCGTTTATTATTTGGTTGGATGCAAAGTTGTTCATTGAACCGAAGCAGCTCAATTCAATAGTTTGTTGCCTTTACATTGCCACATATGTATGCAGTTTCTTAGCTGACTGACTCAGTGTTATTGTTGCATTATGTAAAAATTCTTTTTGTTATGAATGGGACGTTGATTTCCAAAAATGGAAGCATTGTTTTTCACCCTCTCTCATCTCAATCTCTGCCTTTGAAACTGAACATAGTTTGCCTTCCTTGCTAACTTTAAGACATTCATGTTCGGATGAACGTACGTGTAATTTATATTTTCAGTCCCTTCCCGAAAAGGAGTTGTAACCAGCTTTAAAGTTTAAACTGCAATAGCTCAGTCTCACTTGGTCATCGTGATGTTCTTTTTATTTCACCAGTAATACAGATAGAATGGCTGAGCAGTTTTCAAAGGGTTTAATATTTCAAAGACTCTTGCCAAATCATTAAAAGTTTGCCACTCAATATTTATTAATGTTTGAGTAAATAAGATAGTTTTACAAGAATCTAAAATTGCAAATCGTAGCTAGTTTTACAGTAATTCATTTTAACAACGAATTCAAGACATTGTAGTCATTTTTTGTTGAGCTATCCAATGAGCTTTTCTTTCATATTTTTACCTCAATTCTAAGCCCAAACAACCACTCTTCATTGTTATAAATTCCTCTTGATAAACATGTTAACTTTGATCCTTCTCTTGGAGAGACAGGAAATATTAATTTGGCACTTTTTACATCTTTAAATCCATCCAATTTATCAAATCAAGTCTGAAATCGATCATAACTTTCATCAACCCCACACATTTAAACAGCCTTCGGCTCCCCTTTAGTTTTTAAGCCTCGATTACATCCAACTTGCATCCAACTGTCGTCAAATTGAGTCGTTTAATCTTTCTTTCATCCTCTAAAATAACTCGGAATGATAAGAAGTTGAAGAAAATAAAGTAAATAAAGAAGAAAATAAGTGCTATCCTACACTTACTGTGTATTACATAACACAACGGTACGAGACTCGCGTCCTTCTTATCAGGAGGCAAAAGTAAATGGAGTGGACATGCTATGGTAGTAGTTGGGGTACGCCCAAGGGATAAAAAAGTATTTTTATTAACATTTCCCAGTGCCCACCCAGTACTGGAATTTCATTCCCAATCTAAGTAAACCAGACCAAAAAGTTACATGAGATCCAGTCTCTGACTTTATCGCTATCTATAAGAAATAGGAAAACTTGGCTAAGTTTCTTTTGGAGTTATGTAACTGAATGACCACAGTTTTTATTTTTTACATTTTACTCCACTGCCTCTGAACTTTTCCATCAATAGAAATTCTTGCCGTTCATAAAACAAATAACGTGGACGGACACCACTCTTTTGCCTGGGTTTGTTATTTTAACTTTAACCACTCTGATCTCAGGATTTCATTTGGATTCAAATCTTCAATTTTTGTTTTGGCTTTATTATTATTTGGTGAATAAAATGTTCACTATTTCCACTCAACACTAACTCGAGCCGAAGGAATAAAGATCTTCATCTCATCTGAGAGCTGGCTTGGCTCATCTCAAAATCAAATCTTAAGTATTTTACTGATTTGGGCAAGACTGCATACTTTCTCAAGTGCTTGTCTTATCCCTTGTTCCGTTTAGTGCAACATTTCCAGTTTAGCTTAGAATCAGAATCGATTGATCAGACTGATCTGATAAGAATCTTTTCTTCCTTTTTCACGACTTCTTATTCTTATCATATTATCCGGTTAAGGAAATGACAAAGTGTGAAGAGTATTGCTTTACATTGTCACTACTTTGTTTATGCAGTTTGTAGTTGCACTAAAATTTAGCTAGTCAAAGGAAATCAAGTTGAATTTCAAGGAGAAAATGTAAAGAGAGAAGAACACTTTTTACTTAAGTGGTTACATTATTTCATTCACAAATTTACTTTAGTTTTGGCTTGAGTTGTTGAATTGACTGGAGGGTTTATTTTACAAAGGAACTCCTCTTGACTCGATATCTTTTGGACAAATCGGGAATCTGGATTTGGTTAACAAACCAAATTAAAAAATATAACCTATTGAGTTTCAGCTCAACTTCAAACTTATGATTTTTTTAATGTTTTCTTTTCTTCTCTAAGTAAACTAACCCAAAGTTGTTGAGTTGATGGCTGATGGCACTGGTGGATAAGGATGAGAAGATAGTGAAAGTGGAGTGGTCTCTGAAAAATGGAGGCAGATTGAGGCAGTAAATTGTAAGAATAAATGTAACGACTGACTACTCCTCCCATACTTGGAATAGATTTCAGAAAATTACACAAATCACAGCATGTTTAGTTGGTGGATGGAAATGTGAAGTTTATTGAAGTAGTGCAAGGCCAAGTTGAAGCCAAAGGCAGTTGAACCAGGCTCAAAGAGTTAGAGTTCAAAGTCAGATATAAGCAATAATAGTCGGAATATGGATCTCTTGCATTCCTTAAAGTGTGCCTACAAAACTTTTCAGTTGAGTAGAAGGATTTCTGTGTCGATTTTTAAAGATGTGAAAATAAATGGCCTTCCGCAGTTAACATTTTGTGCCGATGTATCGCTTCCGAGGTGGAATTCAAATCCAGAGATGTTTCCATTCGATTTTTCCATTTCATAGATTTTTCTGCCAAAGGCTGTGATGGGTGATGTGATGTGATATGGGATTGGCTTCTTTTTTATACGTGGTATCACAGAAACTACGTTTTCCCAGAACCCACAAGCAGTTTCGTGAATTATATGAAGTTTGAGCTACTGAATGTGATCCAGATCCGAGCTTCCTTCTCGACTTGAGGGAAGGTTTATTTATTATCCGTCAGAATCAGATAGGGCCCAAATTCTGGGAATTTGTTGAATACTAATATCTAATAAACAGGGATAGCAGGAATCTTTTTCTCTGTTTTTGTGGAAGGCGTGGAAGAATCGGGAGGAGAAAAATTGCCAACTTTCTTTATTCTCGATAACACTTGATAAGCCGCCGGTTGTTGTTTGATTTGTGGGTGGCAGAAGTCATTCCACTTACAAAACACGTGCATAGATAGTTGTGTATGGAACACATTTTTCTACTTTTGGACAACAAAAGCAAAATAATATCCATTTCTTTTTTTAAATGGACATTTTTATCTTAACATGAAATATGTTGGAGTTAGTATAACAAATAAAATAGGGATTTACATAGGAATCTGATACGATCTGTGCAAAAATGGGAGGGACTTTTACCATTAATTACTGTCGAGATGTGAAAACCATACTTTAAAACACTTAAGACAGAAGCCAAACCTTGCACGACATAATTCATTGGAGGGATTTGTTTACTTACCTTAACTTGAGGCCGTAACATAAGCAAACAAACAATAGTATAGGACCACAACAATTGTGGCGCATAATGAAACTTAGTCCCGTCGCCAGATATATGTACTTTGTCGAAAAAATCGTAAGGGTGCAGCTGCAACGCTTTGACTTGGTCGACGCGTGTATAAAATTAACACTAAATGCGTAGGTGCAAGATGAATGATGAATATCTGTAATTTAATACATCAAGATATGCTCCTTTAGCTTTAGACTACAAAATATATTTCCTTTGATAAGAACCTTGAGTCATTGTCATTAGTTTTCTTATGGAGAGCACCTTCTCTGCAAAGTAAAGCAAAGACTAGAAACCAAACTAAAAAATCCCGAGTTAATAATGTCCACCATTTAATTTTAATTTACTTCATCACTCACTCGCACATAATTCCTTAATTAAACGAGGATTGGTGTGGTTTGACGTTATAAATCCATCCAGAAGAAAATGAACGAGCTTGTTTTACCATTATGAACTCCAAAGATTTTTCAGGATGCCTTGGGTGCTGAGGAGAAGGTGGTTAACTCGCAGCAGCCAGCCACCGAATATTTATAGATCCTGATTATACCTCTTCTAATAAGGTCAGGAAGTGTAATTTAATCTGCCATTTGATATATTTTTAAGGCTTTGACTCCAAGTGGCGTGGATAGCGTGGAGATTTGTTTGTAGGGTTTATGGCTGCTACTAGATTTTGGATTTGGCTATCAAATCAAACCCCCACTGAATCAGGTAGACTTTTGGTTTCAAATCTGGTTTAAATTCAAGGTAAAATGCTCCCAAAACCTTAAATCTTTCAAGAGATGAAGTGTTGATTGCATAAATATTAATTATCTGGGACGAACTACTGATTTCTAGAGGAGGAGGTAGGCGGACGCTGCAACTTGTTATTGCGTAATCACTTAAATTAAATTGAGCCAAAATTGTAGCAACCAAACCACTGCCAACCCTTTGCTCTCAGGGCTTAAAGCATTCATCAATTTAATAAAATGTCGGCTACAAAAAAGTGCATGCAATCCCTTCGTTGTACACGCCAATGCATTTGTTTCATTGAACCCAAACAACACAACCAATAAAACAATTACTGCTTGGAAAATCGAAGATTAATTGGTTATAAAGTTTAAACGTTTTGTAATGTATGTGCGTATGTAATTAGCGCTCCTTATGTGGGGACTTAAATTAATGGGCAATCACAGCGTTGAACGAACATTCACACAACTTGTCTTGCTTAAATTTTTCCTGTTTTCTAACCAACGAGCAACTCGTTTAAATCTCATGTCCTCTCTTTGAAATGATATCTTAGAATCTAGCTGAAGCAGCGACAATAAAGTATTTTAGCCATGCAAACACTGCATCAAGAATTCAGATAATTATCAGATCAACTCAACCTAGCACGGGTCGTTAAATTATTTCTTAGTTTGTGGTCCATATCTAATTATAATTGCTCCACATGATCGATATCAGTCTGAATTGGGTTTCATTACAAATTCCCCCGAGTTCATCGTTATTGACGGCTAATTACGTCGGAAATTCGAGCATTTAATTTGTAGTACTTTGAAAATTCATACCTAACAATTTAAAAATCGATTAGTTTTGCTTTTGCTCCTTCATAAATCAACTTCCTTTGCTGAGCTGTCGCGGTGATGTGATTGCAGTAAAAATATGAATCCAAATCAGTTCTGAAACTCATCTGCCGCCGCACAATTACATACATTTAAAAAATGTTTAGGAAACGTGGTTAAAATATTATCCACCGTCTTCCTAATTGCACAGTAAGCCAGCTTTGTTTTCTGCATGGATGCCTACATAATTAGAAAAGTTGGTTGGTCGACCTGTAGATGAGTTGTGGTCCACCCTAATTAAAACAAGGTGGGCTGTCGGTGCCAACATATGAAGGATGATTCATTAAGTCATCTCCGTGAATAATGTGGCACTAAATGGCACGAAAACATCAGACTACTTGAACTCTCCAAGGGTTTTAAAACCATGTAATTTCCTTCTTCTTATTGATATTCATAAATTCAAGCCAAGGAAGAAGGAGCTACTTATTGAGGTCGAGTTGGAACATCCTTTCACCCGACACGCAGGCTAGTTACTTCTGTTAAAGAACAAGATATTTGAATGCAGTTGATGGGCTTGGCTCAATTCAAATTATTCCTTGGTTCATGTTGAGTTGAGATCTTTTGTTCCTTTGAGCCAGGTCTACAAACTACATGCATACTCGCATTGTTAATGTTTAAGATACTTTTAGCATTGGAATTCAAAGCCCGACCCTACCGACAATAAGAAGGAAGGCAGCACAGAATTATTTTCTCGTTCATCCATTCTTGTTGATTCATATTCTAAATCGATGGATGGAAGGATACACATCTGATCAGTTCTTATCTTTATGATTGGACAGTCCATTATTTGATTCTGCTAATTATCTCAATTGCCAACTGAGCTTCTCAGCGGCAGTGCGAGTCACTCCAATCACTCCTCATACACTGTAAAGAAAAGGAAAACAGTTAATAATCTCTGACTCTTGTAGACAACTTGGCCAAGATTGCTGAGCTTGTAAAATGATGAATGTTTATCCACATGAAAGGATTTCGATCGAAGTTCTACTTGATCTCAGCATGAAATATGCAGTTGTGTTAAGGTATATGATACGTAATTGCAGGGAGAGATCACAGCAGTAGAAAACAGCAAGTTTATTAATCGTAATCGTAAGTATCTAGTTAAATGGTTCATCGTCTGTTCGGACGGTATTAACAAAATATATTAAATTCATAAGTGAGTGAGTGAATGAATGCAGATACAAATCTGATTTTGAGTGACTGACTGCTTTGAGCAGATTAAATCTTGCAAGGATTAGAAAGAAATTAGAATGAGATTGGGTTTTCGTTTGTCAATTTCAAATTTCTCGTACACTCTCCATTCTGCAAAGTGTTGGTCTTTTATTCGTTTCATTTGGTGTGAGATACCTTTGACAAGATGACCACACTTCTACAGATACAGGAAGGATTTTGCAATTTTTATAGTCCCAAGTCTGACAGTTTGTCAGTGACAAAGGAATAAATGGCGACAGAAAATAAAAAAGTATAAAGCGGTGGAGCCAATCTAAGTGTCCGCCCGGTTGTGCATATGCAAATAAAACATCTTGACTTGAATTAATCTGATTGTTGTTAGACCTCCGACCAAGTGCATAATAAAAAGATTGAGAAATTTTCTATTACCACTAATTCAATCTCTTCCATTTAACTACCTGTACAATCAAGAAGGCATGCTTGAAGTGGGATAAGATTCATGGCAGGCATCTCTAGTC
>JAAXNX010002852.1:0-12190 GCA_036491905.1 Folsomia manolachei
TGCTCAGCATTTTAAACCAGAGTGTATCCAATTTGAAGGGATGTTCACCGGAAGAATTAGAGGCTCAGAGGATTGTCTCTACCTTTCAGTGATGACTCCAAACGTGAGATTGGATTAGAATTAATCAAAATGCTTAATTGTATCTCTTAATTTTGTCCAACTTGCATTTTCAGCTTCCTGGTTCATTCTCCAACGAAAAGTCCCCTCAAATCCCAGTTATGGTTTTCATTCATGGTATAACAATGAAGAATGATTTCCCATAAGGCGTAAAGTGAATTACAGATTTTTATAACTACAGGCGGCGGATTCTTTAGTGGAAACCCAAAAACGTACGATGGGAAGTACTTGATGGATGCCAACGTCATCCTAGTTTCAGTGGCTTATCGCTTAGCTAGCTTTGGTAATAAAAATTGTGACTTATCTAAATTCAATCCTAAATTCATTCCTAAAAGATGAGAAAACCTCCAGGCTTTCTTAGTACTGGGGATGGCGTCATACGAGGTAATATGGGTATGAAGGACCAAGTTCAAGCCCTACACTGGGTTCAAACAAACATTGCCAAGTTCGGGGGTAACCCAAAGCAGGTCACTCTTTTTGGCGAAAGCAGTGGTGCTGCAGCTGTACACGCCCATGTCATGTCGCCCATGTCAAAAGGTCACTAGCATTGTAAACGGGTAATTGATCAGAACTATTGGATAATAACGTGTTTGACCTTCATTAGGATTGTTTTACCGAGCCATTTCTCAAACAGGAAGTGCACTTCGGAAGTACCCAAATACAGATGATTATGAAGGGCAAGCTCGAAGCTTGGCAGCAAGAGTTGGATGTAACTCAAAAACTACTACAAAAGAAATCGCGACTTGTTTAAAAAAAGTGAATGCATTGCGAATTGTTGAGACTCACCGAGATGTCCAGGTATAAAAATCTTTGTACTCCATTTATATTTGCAAAAATTAATACAAACCACAAGCCAGACAATGAGCCAAACTTAAATTTTAGGACACGCTTCGGAGTGACTATTCTGTTTATGGCCCAATTATAGAAAGCGTCAAGGATGACCAAGCATTTCTCATTGAAGAGCCAGAAATTTTACTGCAAACAGGAAATTACAATCGAGTCCCTTGGTTATCGGGCATTAACTCGGCGGATGGAATAATATTTGCGAATGGTAGCTTATCAAAAACCTAGTAAAAACATCATTTTTAATTGCTCCGAACTTTATAGGATACGTCAAAGATAGATCTACTGCAATCAAACTGGACACAAGGGATGGATGGAAAACTCATTTATCCCGACTCTTACGATATGATGACGACAATTTAGGGAGAAGCATTGCAACTGCAGACAAAATTCGTAGATTTTATTTTGGGGACGGATTACCTTCTGACCCAAACAATTTTCAGAATCTGACAAACATGTTTTCAGATCGCATGTATTTTTTACCAAACTACAATACTGTCAAATTGCAAGCACCCCATTCTCCAGTGTACCTTTACTATTTTGATTATAAGACTGTCGGCTCACTTTTCAAAGTTGTGGATGCTGTACAACCAGACCTAAAAATCATTCCGGCAGAGTTACAAATTGCCGGACATTTTGTGAAGAGCTGGATTAATGAAAACATTTTTGGACAAGAGCGACCATTTTATGGTGCAGCACATGGCGATGAACTTTTCCTGCTTTTTAGTCTCAATATATTTTTGGAAACAAGACCTGGGACGGCTGATTACGATGCTTCTCGAGTTATGGTCAAAGCTTGGACGGACTTTGCTAAAGGGTAAATCGGTTTTAATTCAAGATTGACTTAAACCGAAACTGTGGAGCTTTGAATATTTTAATAACATTTAGGAAAGACCTTTCCTATGATGGAGTTCCGTGGCCTGAGGTAGGAACAAGTGATCCCTTACAATACCTTCAAATTACCAAACGTCCAGTAATAATCAATGACCCAGTCGAAGAAAGAATGAGATTCTGGAAATCATTGGATTTGACATTTTTGGGAAATCCACTGTAAAAATTTTGGATTTAATGTTGACTAAACTTGTATATGCATTTATTCAATTCTTCATATTTATAACGGCATTTCCTTGCAAATAAACCTAGAGCCAGATAATTTCAAATGAAATGACTAAACAAAAAATAGCTTAACATTAGAAAACAGAGTAAACAAAGGATAACAATCTGATAACTTATCATAAGCTCTATATTAACAAAAGAAGTCTGCACGAATATAATGGTCTAGCAATGGCAGTTACGTGGAGGATAAAGAAGAATACGGTAAGTAATATTTTTTAGGAACTTCTGCAGTTGGGTGGTTGGTACATGCTATTATAATTTGAATGAAGGTGGGTGATGGCTAGATTAGTTTTGATATATTTAATTACATTGAAATGAGACAAATTATGTGTTTCAAACTATAGCAAATTTTGGCAATCATCGGCAGCATTGTCCCCGCAAATGCAACTTCGGCTTCCTCTAATGTTAGGGAGACAAATTCGGTCATTCCCACAAGGACTGTATTCGCAGGGGCTGTACACTACAATGAAAAATTGGAAATTTATCTCCCAACCTGACACTAAAATCAAGGAAGAATCATAAATTGTAATCCAGTCTGCTTACTTTGAGGACACTGTGCAGGGATGTAAACAATTCCATACAATTTTCCGGGACCACCTAACGAAACTTCATAGCTTGATGAACGCTCTCCATTTCGTCGTGACGCACTTTCAATTTGCTTCCTACAAAGTGAAACAGTGAGAAAAAAGACTGGACAAACTTACAATGTTTAAATTAGCACTCACGATTCCCAATCACTCCAGTAAAAGTGATCTGGACCTAAAGCTAATCCAAATGGGTACGGAACATTCATTACTTGTGTCCTGCGATTTCTTCCGTCGATCCCGATGCATTCTACATCAAATTACAGTTCAATCTATCAAACTGACCGAGGTCTTTTTGCGATGAGATTATATTATAAAAATATAACCAACCAATTTTGTGTGTTCCAGCATCCGCCCAACAAAGCTGATCCCCATCCGCGTCAACAACTAGTGAGTTTGGTAAGGCTAAACCATCTCCGACTAAAGTTTCCCGTTCTTGTCCATCCAATCCGGAATACTCTATTTTTGGAAAATCTCGGTTCCAATCAGACCAAAACAAACGTCTGCAAAAAATATTGTATACAATTTTATTGCAAAAGTTGAAGAAAACATTAATGAAAAGCAATAACTAACCCTCTTTGTGGGTACACGCCAATTGCTCTTGGATTGACGAGATCCGTTGATACAATGGTTTTTCGAATGTGAGTCTTTAAATTAGCAACTTCGATCGTGTCCTTGAGTGAATCAGTCCAGTAAATATTTCCAGACGCCCAATCAATGCTTAATCCTTCTGGAGACCCAATATCTGCAATACGCCGTATATACCACCAGATCCAATGAAATTAACAACTCGTTGTACGTTGATCAAAATAACCAATTCCAAAATCACCTTCATCGAGAAAAGCTCCTTTTCCAGATCCATTAATGTTTCCCATTTTTATTGCTCGAGTGGCAACATCACTCCAGTACAATTTTTGATTATAACAATCAAAATCTATTCCAATCGCAGTTTGGAAAGGCTCCACAGTTAACGGTACGGATTTATTTTGCTGGAGCTGAACCTTAATGAGAGACATTCCTTTTGCAACAATAATTCGATCGCCTTCATCACTTTGTGCAATTTCCTTGCATTGTTGACCATCTCCATGAAATCCTGAGCGACATTTACATTTCCACTCGTTGTTAACAAGTGGATCAGGAGAACAATCTGCGTTAGAGTCACAAATGGATCTATCCTGATAACAGGGGACTGATGAACGACATTGATAACCATCTCCGTCGTACCCCTGAAGATGAATGAGGTATAAGAAATGAATGAATTATACATATCTGACAAAAATTAGTAATATTATTTTTCCACTTACTGAAACACATGCGCATCTATAACTTCGAGTTTCTGAGTCGAAAGCACATTCTGCATTTTGTCCACAATTTTGACACCTGGAAGAATCTTCTTGGCAAGTAAGACCATTTCCTGTATAACCTGGTTTGCATACGCAAGAATATTTGGAAAGTCTTGCATCCCAAGTGCAGTGAGCATTTTCGTCACAATTCCTTAAAACGTCGCAACCCTTGTCGCCCTTTGCTTGACAATTTTTCCCATCTCCTGTGAAACCATCTCGGCAACGACATGAATAGCGAAGTTCGACAGGATCATACGCACATTCCCCAAAATTGCTGCATTCGGCATGGCTAGAACAATAATCTGCACGGAAAGGAGTTGAATAACAATTTAAGAAAACCTGAAAACTCGGTATGTTATAAACGGAATAAATCAAACCTTGTGGCGAGCATTCAAGTCCGGTTCCACCATAGCCATGATTACAAACACATTTGTACTTTCCTCCTTGAAATAGACAGGAAGCATTCGAGTCACAGGTCGAGGGGTCCGTGTCGCACTGAGATTGTTCAGCTGAAAATATTACAATGAATTAGAATTATCACAGTTTTGTCAAAAATGGCAGATGATCTGTGCTTACTTGAAGTTCCAGTTGACACATATCGACACTCTCCCCGCTCTTCATCGTATTCATATCCCTGAGAGCAATAGCAACTTCCCAAAACACAGATCGGATTCGGGGGTTGTTCTTCGGATCCATCTTAATTAGAAGCAAACAATTAATTTTACTTCTCGTACAATCATTTTGAATAACTCTTACAAGAAGGGCCGTAGTTTTGAGATCTCATGCACATATATCCGTCCCCAAAATGTCCTGTTTTACAGACACAAGTATACTCATTCTGTGCCTCGTCTAGTTTACAATCCGCATTTGGATGACAGTTGTTGATGATGTCGCAACTTTCTTCTACAATAAGATATGAAAATTAGCGAAATTAAAAAAAATTAATGTATTCATGCATACCATCCGCAGGTGCGTCTCTGTGACAGCTCATCCCATCTCCAGCATACCCTTGTTGACAACTACAAACATAAGAGTTGCTTGAACTGCTGAAGACGCATTCTGCAAATGGGTCACAGAGGTCACGCACTTGTCTACAGTCCGGCTGGCCACCTATGCCACAAAATAGGTAGGAAAATTATGATTAAAGTGATTCTCAAAACATTTTTAGTGTGAAAAACAGATTATTGGAAATTTCTCACCAGTGCCAACCTCCACCCCAGTTGGTTCATAACAGAAAAGCCCATCGCCATAAAATCCTGTTAAACATCGACATTCCGGGTTTCCTGAAGACAGCTCTACACACTCTGCATTTTGCCCACATTGAACATCCGCACAGGATAGAATTTCTGCAAAAAATGCATGTATCCAGGTCAGCAGTGTGGTGTAAATGTTTACATAACTGTCAAGCCATGCATTAAAATCCAGCACTCATTCATAAAATTAGATATATTACTTGTGCAGGTGTATCCATCGCCGGAGTATCCTCCCAAACACTGGCAGCTATAACTTCCCGGAGAGTTGTAACAGATTGCGGTCACATCACATGTTGAGGTTCCAATTTGACACTCGTCTACAAATTAAGGCTCCGCTATTAATATTTTCAACACCCGATAGAAGATGTGTTTATCATATTTACTATCAAATTTAAAATAAAAATACTCACCCACATCGACACATTCTGGGGGCGAAACTTCCCCAACGGGGTCAGTCCCATCTTCCGCTTCTTCATAAGTGTAGCGTTGTTCATAACTGAAATACAGAAATATCGGTGGAATAGTTTGCTTTTGTCAAAACTCAACCGATTGCATAACAAATTACCCCAGATTACAAATGCATCTGAAATTATCTCCTTCAACCACGCAAGAACTATTTGGACCACACTTATCCTTATTATCTTTGCATGGATCTTCGCCTAAAACAACATCATGAAACCATTATGTTACATGAGAGTGAGAAAAATTAAAAACTTTTAATTTATTACCATCTACTGGAGAAACCTTGCTGGTAATGGCATACCGAACAATTTGTTGGGAAACGTCATAGACAATGTAATGCCTTCCTACTTTAGTCGTAAGGGTATTCATCTCCGGAGGGACTGGAGATGCAAACGGGCATTCCTCGTACTCCAAGGTTTGTTCAATGGTAAATGGATGCTCTTGGGAAGTCCCCTCAACTACGTAAGAGTGAGACGACCTTGATCTCAGTAACCCGGGTGAGACACGGGTAAATTCCATTTTCAAATCGTTCACTTCGATGGTTTTTCCAACCGGAACGATAGGAGCAGAGCCATGAATTCTACTCTCTACCTTCAAATGCGAAAAGACATCCAGTCCCAAAAAGTTTTGGTGGAGTTGAACCTTGTGACCGGTTTGAAAGTTTATCTCCGAAGTGTAATTCATTACACCACCTAAAAAAGTTGGTCAATGGCACCAATGTAGATGTTACGAAAGTGCAAAATTCCTAGTAAACTACCTGTCAGAGTGAATCCATTCGGGGCACCTTTCACCGCAGTGCTAAACAACCATCCAATACTTGTTCCAAGGCTGGAAGTCGAGAGTAAATAATTAATTTCAAATCTTACAACTTTTGTTTTTGATGTGGTTACTTACGTGATTACAGTTTGCAAATCGTATCCTAGCCTTTCAGGGATTTTAGCGATTGCCGTGTAAGCTCGACCGTCTTGTGGCACGATATAGGAGAAAAGGTCAGAGTCGTCAAGTACCACTCCATTGAAGAGTCCTTTCACTTTACCATTCACTCGGAGGGGAGACTCTAAATGTAAATTAAGTTCAAGATCCATGAATGAGTGTCATACAAGTGATTAATCATCAACTTCATACTAATGACAGCTAAAATGGCTTTATATGCATTTCTGCCGAACAGATTGTTAGCCAGATAAGTAAGAATCCTGCACTTTTCACAACTTGACATTAATCCGAGAAAAGAATGGGACGTTTGCCAACAAAGACATTACTGCTGTGCTTATTGACGCTGCACTGACATTTAGAATAAAATAAATGCTTTGGCGTGGGCGTTGTTGGCAATTGAGTAAGCATACACAGCTAACATATAATCGAGATCCTAAAAAGAAAGCCAACAGGATCTCAGAAGACGGGTTAATATAAATCTAGAAATTAGAAACTTATCGCATTTCCAAAAATACATGTTATGTCGTATGAATTATTTATTTGTTAGGACAGTAAAAAATTAAATCGGCTAAGTCGGCCAAACTTATTAAACAACGCTATTAAAGTGTCTTTCTCATTTTAAGTGTATTATTTTACCTTCTTGTAAACAGACCCGTCCATTTCCAAAATATCCACGATGGCACTGACAGCAATATCCGGGATTATAATCGACACAGGACGACTGACTGTGACAACTTGTCAACCCAACTGATCTGCAGGATGATGCGGATTCAGAAGACGATTCTAAGGCGATTTAAAAAAATTAAAACATTTGAATCACCGTCGTTTTTGTTTTTAAGTAGCTCGCATTCATTAGTAGTTAGAATTTTGTCTGAATTCAAGAATACTCTAAACGGATCATTTACCACGTTAATAAAAAACATTAAACATTTATACGCAATTAGTTTACACTAGAAAAAATAGCTGACTCGTAAGAATCAAGTCAAGAAAATGTCCCAAGTTCAAACTATTAAGTACGTTTCCGTATTTCCATAAGGTTAGACTCCTGTCAGTGTGAGCAATTGTGAGAAAGTGTGAACAATGTCATGAAAAATTTAGTTGTATTACGCTCAAAAAATTAGTAAATCTGAGTTTGACAATTTATAGTTCATTTAATAGTTGTACAATCTGCAAGCTAGTGCAACGAGTCAATGTAGAATGTAAGCTGACTCTTTTTCCAACTAATCTAATTCCAAGGTTGGTTTTCTTATGTTTTTATTTCTCTCGTACTTATCGAGCTTATGTAAATTCTGTAATTCTGTTAAATGAGGATATCTGAATGTAGCTAGCTATATCTCAAACAATGTAATCAATGTTTGTGCATTAAAATATAGAAGTATACATACTTTAAAGTTAAAAATGTATGTATGGCATCTGAGCTAATTTCTTACCTAGGACAACATTCAAGTCAGGCTGATCCAAAGTATCTCCCACACGGCCGATTCTAAACATCCAAACGCCTTCCTCATTTGCATTGGAGCGTCTAATTGGATAATAACACAGTTCAAATTATATTTTACCATTTTTGTATATTTGTTTTCACAAGCATATGCTAATTTTTGCTAATTTTGCTATTTTGTCGTAAACGAAACATTGCTTGAACTTGGGTATTATAGTTTCATGGTGAATGGCTGCGTGTATGAACACTTTGTTTTTCCAAGATACTTCTTTAAACTAACACTTGCGTTTTTCAATTTGTCTACCACAGACAAAGCAATCCATTCTTAATCTATTCCAAAACTAATACCTTGCAAGACATATTTTGGACACACCTTGGCCAAATTAATGTTAATTTGGGTAAACTGGTAAACAACAATCTTTTCATCCCACAGCAAATGCTATTCATATACCAACAAAAACTTCTAAATATACCAATACAAAATCATCTAATCAATAACTCCCCCATTCATAGAATAGACGGGATCATAAACTAAACAAATGTACAAAAAATTTATTGCTTGTTTTGGTTTTAAATGTTTCCGGCAAGCAAGTATGTACCAATGTAACCGAGCCGGGTTGAGATGCCCTGACCGATAAAGAAGACAAAATATCTGTAATGGGTCCAGTTATGTAAGCACGAAAAGAGGGAAGCCTCTCATTCTGTTTTTTCGTTGAATTTTCCGTGGTTTTGACCACATACTGGGACGATGAAACAAGAAAGTGTTGTTTGAAAAGGGATGCAGTTTGAGTTTGTTAGGATGATGTGGGTGGCATTTTGGTGGCGGCTTAAAAAAAGTAAAAGTTAAACCAACTAACTTATATATGTTGGACACTTGATCCGTTCCAGATCCTTGAAGTTCATAGTGTGGTCCATTTCCTGAATTTATTCCAGCCTGAGCTTTGGCATCCGGCAGGCTAGGGTTTTTTCCAGTTCCTTGGATCCATTGTATTTTGTCATATAAGAAGACCACATACGAGTCACCGCCATCCGACGCAATTGCCAACTGATATGTGTTACTCTACAAAATAAATGGAAGGAATTTTAACCGTGAGAATTTTTTTAAATTTCGCTTATTGCATTTGATTTTTTGATGAATTGCATGCAGTTTGTAGATTGTATTATTGTTTTGCAATCACTCGTCAGTTATTCAACAATTTTTGAATTTTGGTTTTAATGCAGAGTGCAAAGAGATTTTAAGATATCTTCTGAATTTAACGTTTGTATTATCCGACGTAGTATAGGGAATGCATTACTGTGAAAATTGAAGCATCCTGTTTTTTCTGGAACAAGTGCAGACAGACAAGCTGTTGCCAAATATTTATTTGCTAAAAAACAACCGGTCTTGTTAAAGATTATACTAAAAGCAAAATCAAATTATCTGTAATAAATGAATGCAATTAATTGCGAAGAGTAAAAATGCATGTTGCGGCGTTCATGGAAGAATTCAGCTTGAATATAATCAGAGCGAAAAAACTAGTTCACAGATAAGCTAGCTGTAGATGAAACAGGCAAACTCCGAAAATCTCACAAGGCAGCCCTACAAAGATTACAAATTGTGCCAAACAAGCCGGCCGGCTACATCTACAACCTGTCAATCCTTGTGGCAAAGTAAACCAAAACCGACAGAATCATGTTACAGAACTACGGAAGAAAAAATACAGTCCAGATATTTAAACAATATGCGGTTAACTGGGTCAGTTATCTAATACTTTGCAATGAGTTACATTACATGTGTGAGTGTTTTTAAATAGCACATTTAATCAAACTGCATTGCTGTGCTCCAGAAACAATCAAATTTTAGTATAGGAGAAAAAGGGTAAAAATACCCGATCATCTGGAGACAATTTCGTTCCATTGGACAACTTGTGTGTGAATACCTTGTCACTTTTTCGATCATACATGGCAACGTCATCCCAAGTAACAATGAGGAGACTTGATGGTTGAAAATTCACAGCAGATGAGAAATGATCGCTTAACATTGTTCTAGCTCTTTCCAATAATTCATCAGATTGTGTTTCTCTGAAAAACAAGAAAACATAATACATTCAAAAATAATTAGATTTATATTCCACTCCGCAAGCGTGTTTCATTAATCAGTTGAATGCGAAGTTGATGGACAACATTATTCATTAAGAGTCGTATCATGTCCAAAGATGAACATGTGCATGATGGAAACTTAATTTTATTCGATAACATGTTCCTCTCGGCGACATAAAATTAAATATTTATGGCAAAGTCGTGACATGAAACGAGGAACCCCAGCATGTTATGGAAATGCGTAAATTGTGTTTTGCATTAGGTTATTTTCATTGTTTGCATGTCTCTGGATTGATAATCTTACATGCAATTTTCTTTTGTTCATCTTTCATTGTTGTTCAATTAATACAACAACGACGGGTACAAGACACAAAAGGTATCAGTTGTTGAAGGATCTCAAAAAAGGTTAAGTGAACATTTTATTAGGTGACCATTTGAGTTTATGCAGAAGGATTAAAAACTGAGAAGTGACGAGTTCTTTAAACTTCATGACCCAGAGGAATCCGCATATGAGGAATCCGCATAATTTAATTTAACAGCGTAAATATTTGGATGCGGATTTTCTTTTTAATCGAAAAAACATACAATTAAGTAGTCATTTGTTAATTGATTCGTATTTTAAACTAGGAAATTTGTAATAATTGTGCTTAGTAATTGCAGCAGGTTTATAACTTCCAGCCATTTTATACACTCGCACGTGTAATTTTGTAGCATTATGTAAATAGAAATTGCATCATTGTTTTGATGTAATGAAGCTGAGCTCCGATAAGTTAAGAATTAAGATGACAACAGAACAACTACTAAGTTGATTTAATTTGTGAAGCACGCAAGCAACAATAGTTTTTTGTCCAAAAATGACATTCCATCATATCACTTCAATGCAACCCCTTCGCTAAACAGATAGGTAATTTGAATGCAAAACTATCCAATTTGACTTGATGACATAATGTTTTGTGTGTCGTTTGCACCACTATTTGAAGTCCTCATATCACAACAATAATGAATAATCCTGGTTGATTAATACTGGTTTTTGCACCAATTTATTCCCAGTTTTATGAAACAAGTTTTCTTAGCCAATACGGCAGAAATAATTAGTATTCAATACAACACAAGTAAGTACTGTCCAGTGTGACGAAAAGTCCAAACTTTGTCATCAATCTCGTTGTCTATATAAGGACATAATTATATTTATTAATCATACCTGTAATAAACTGTTCCTGATATCCTAGTGTCCACATCAGAGTAAAATGGTGCAATTGTTGGATAATCCAATGGAAATTGAATGTTGACGAATGTTGGAATTTCCGTCAGAAATGAGATCAAGCCATTTTGATTGATCTAATTAATTCCCAATCAAAACATTCAGTTTGTCAAATTACTTTTCTAAACAACTAATTCCAAATAATTATGTCACAATTCATGCCATGACTTACAAACACACTCGTGTACTGATGTCCATACAGAACAATCGGGGTCTGAAGTCTGATCTCACGACTGGACACATCATCAACATCCCTTGGTAAATTGGCATCAATGTGATTCAACCCGTACGGAAACAATTTCGGTATTCCGCCATTGCCATTTCCACTGTGTGTCGAAATGCTTTCACTACTAACACTCTCTGCACTACTACTGACATTGCCGGCGTCAATTAACATTTCTGTTTCAACCTGAGATTCAGGTTGGGTCTCATCCCCATTCCCATCCACAACAGCATCTCCAGATGCATTCACCTCCATACTTGCATCCATCCCATCATCCGAAACAGCTCCGTCAATAAATTGACTTATAAACAAGAGAATGATAAGGATTTTGGCGAATTTGAACGACATTCTTCTCGGCCTCCCAGAACTTTCTTTCATTTTCGTATATTCTAACAAAACTTGGATTGTTTTTAAAATAAACTTAGGCTTTATTTCTTTAAAAAGTCAAAAACGTGAAAAGAGGCAAAGTGTCTAACAAATGCTACTCACTCCACGTAAAACACCGAAAAAGACAAGACACTGAACCCTTTGTTATTTC
>JAAXNX010002853.1:0-12185 GCA_036491905.1 Folsomia manolachei
TCCTCCAGTCGTGAAATCCATAAGAGCACCGCGTCCATCATACCGATCAATTTTTACAGCAGCGTCCCCCATCCAAGGAATAAGATGACGCTCGGAATCAATCCAACGGGCTTTATCATCATCTCGGAATAATTTACAAGCATAGCCAAATACAAGGATTTCATTGGGATCATTAAGGTTATCCGCCATTCCGAACTCTCCTCCTGAACCAGACCAGTCCATCACCAGCCTATTTTTCAGGTCATAAATTATACGAGAAACGATTTTTTAAATCTACATCCTTGCTTCACTTAAAAAAGTCCTCCCGTGTATGATTACCAATAGAAGAAGGAATCTAGAAGAATAGCGTACAATTCAATTTTAGTTAATTACGTAATTAATTACTTTTTTACCAATAATTACCAACCAACCACATCTTGTTTTTGCCAATTGTTACTTACCGCGTCAAACAAGGATCATAGCGCCCAGCTACTGAAACACTATTGAACTGGGAAAAGCCTTAATTAGCAGAGCTGCTCAACTCGGGTGATAAGTTAATTGAATTCCTTTTCATTTTCAATCAAAATTTGGAACCATTTCCAAAAAAGTTTAATGTTGACGATTTTTACTCACTAAATGCAGAGAAAGTATACTTGCCGCATAAATGTATTGCACTGCCCCAACCAAACCATTTTAAAGAAACCTTTGTCCACATTTATTTATCAACGCTTCAAAATTTTCATGGTCTGAAAAAGGCGTTTAAAAACGTTTCCAAAATGCCAGTTTCCGAATTTTCACAATTGTAAGGGCCAAAATAAAATAGGCGTTTTAAACCAGGACCCTTCATGGAACTCTCAGTTCAAAACTTGAACTTCAAGTTTTTGGCAATGATGAAAATATAGCCGACAAAAGTTATCAGTTTCATGAAATTTGGCGTTTTATTATTTTTAAATGTAGGTTATATGTGTCAACTCATTGGTTTCCATTTCAATTCAGCTTTCAAAAAATTCCCCACTTACAACATAAATGTTTGCCGTGTTGTTTTTGTTTTGTAGTAGTCAGTGTTAATTCTCAGTATTATTATGCTGTTATTATCTGCGGATGCCCATTTTGCTAGCTTTGAAAAGTATTATTCAACAATCAATACAGACTTGTAATGGCTAACGTAGTTGTAATCAATCCTACCGTATTGTATATCTTACTACATAATATATGTAAAATTAACAAGTATTGGTTAATATAAATTACGTCGACACTATCTATTACTACCTGAGGTTACTGTAGAGTAGGGCTGCTGTAGGGTATCAATCATAGCTTATCAGTATTATAAATATACTATTGAAGGAAACGGCAGCTCTGCATTCAACTTGCTTCAGGCTCTTCTCCGAGAATAATTAAAGATGTTGTCCATTAATTCTCATTATCCCAATCCCCTGAAAAGTTTAGTCACATAATTTTACATTTTGGTTACATATAATACACAGAAAACGTGTGATTCAATTTATATCGGAGACAGGGTTTGGTTGGTGAACTACTACTATAACTTTCTTCTAACTATCTGCAGTGCAGTAGCAAGGATACATTGTTTCCTTGAGCAAGTTAGTAATATCAATTGTTCAAAAAATAAATTAAAGAATGAATGTAAGGTTGCCAAATAAAAACGTGCGGTGGCCAAAAAAAATAAAAAAATACGCTCCACAGCTATTGCAAAAATTAATGTTTCATCATTAAAAATTATACATTTATTCAATACAGTGAGGTATTTTAAGTATGCGGGTGGGTGGGTGGAGGGCTCACGCTGTGTGATACAAGTATTTCGGAATTATGCCAATCAATATCAATATGTAAAATCATGCAGTTATACAATTCATATACAGAAACAAAAGTAAATGTGCTAAATAATTAAACAAAAAAGGAGCGAGTAGACTTTGAAAAGAAAACCTGAGCAGTAATTGCAGAAACTTAAACTGAATATTAACTAACATGACTAAAAAAAGTAACAAATTCCTTGAAAATGATTTGATGTCAACCAAATAAAACGGCATGACTGCGAAAAATGACAATACATGCAAATAATGTTAATTCATGGTAACTGTCGATGATAGAACTACACATATAATCTAGACTTCAATGACAAGTCGTAACAGTACCAATTTTGTGTGTGTGGACAATCAAGATCATGGGAATAGCACAAAATCCGAAAATAGTGTAAAACAAGAGTTACACGACTGCTTGCATACTATTTCTAGGATTCGAGGTAAACCTATCATCAACGGGAAATTAGGCTTCCGTTTACCATTGTGTGTGGGTTAAACATAAACATCAAAATAAATAATTTAGGGGGAAACTACATAATTGCATCCATGCTTGCTCATAATTTAAATGTAGGTATTTAGTAAGATAGTTAGGTTGGTAGGTATAGATGCCTAAAGCATTAATGGCAAATCGTTTGTCCTACACTATCAATATTCTCGTTGGCTGCCTTAATTTGGCGAAAATAGGTTAAACTCTAGGAATAATTTTTTCGTTTTCAATGGCATTTCAAATATTACGCCATGTACAACCTCGCAGTTGTCTGACAAATAACGTCGGAATTTGGGCCGTACTACAACGATTTGGGAGATACGATGCTTTCAAATTTCTAGCACTATTTCTATGCAATGAATTAGCGATGATGTTCTGAAGCGACACATCTAATAACTGACTCGGACTGGGTTGCCTATTGAATACAATTATCTTACCTATTTAATTTAAAATCCCAGATACTTTATATAGTGGCCCATGCGACATGTGAGTCAATCACCAATTCAACGTATTTAAATTAACTTTTATGACCCTTTCTTACTATTATGCGGATTTCGTAAAACAGAAACTAGCTGACGGAGCAGCGGCACGTAGTACTGAACAGCCGTTTCATAATGCCGTTATTACCTAATTGTAAGTAGCAGTTCTATCAGTAGCATTAATTAGTTAGCATTATTCAATGCTACCTTGGATCTAATTATTTTAGAGGATTAAAAGAAAACGCGTATATATCCTATCGATAGAAGGCAATTAACTAAGGGGTTACTAAAGTAGGGAAATTTCATAGGCTATTGGGGCCGACGGAACTATTGCTATATACTAGACTCAGCATACTTCCAGATTTGGGGTCATCGTCATGATAAACCTCCCTTGATGGCTCCGTCAGGGCAAGTGCACTACAATAAAAATATTTCAGTTTCCAAAATTATTAAAGGTATAAAAACACTAATGTAAAAATGCAAAGATGGGTAAAAAAAAAGTGTAATAATACCTAAATCCTCGTCGAGTACTTTCTTCATCAAACTGTTCCAACTCTCTCAGCTGACGCTCTTGAAGTAGCCGAATTCTTTCCGCTCTTTCGCTTGCAAATTGCTGAAGCTCCTCCCGCATCTGTAAATTGTATAATTATTGTTGCGCTATATTGGATTTAGTGTTTACTATGCTACACTATCAGCCAGGTCAAAGCGAAATTCAACCAACCTTTTGCTCCAGCAATGATCGACGAACAGAGACACGCTCGGCTAATTCCCTTCGTTCACGATCTCTTTGCGCCTCGGCCTGCATTTTATTTTTTGATTGATATGCAATCAAAATTTCCAGCTCCCGTTCAAGTTTCTCTTTCAATTGTTGAGCTTCGACTTCCTGCGATTCGTCGAGCCGAATCTGCAATTAGCATTTAAAAATATTATTTTAATCCATGTTGATCATCCACACAGACACATATCGATAAGCATTTAACTCTAATCACTCACCGATTGCTTTTGCAGCATTTCCGCAATACTTTGTTCGTATTGCTCCCCCAAGAGAGCTAATTTCCGTCGCTGTTCTTCTTTTAATTTTTTAATCACTACTTTTTGCTCTTCTTTCGGTGTAGTATGAAGAATTTGAGCTTTCAGAGCCTTATATTGAACAGTTTGAATTTTACATGTGTCGCGGAACTGTTTTCGAATTTGAATTTCTTTTTGCTTCAGACTTTTTGGTTGCTGTTTTAACTCTAAAGCGTGTTTCTTTTTCAATTCCACTTCCGCTCGTTTCATGTATTCATGCTGATTTTGTAGCTCGGAGTGATGCAATTTTCTTACTTGATCTTCTCGTAGCTGATGCACAGCCCGTTGTTGACTATACTCTAACTCTTGCGTCAGCTCATGTTGCTTGATCAACACGGTGTGAGCCTAAAATTTTTCCCGAAAAAATTATAATAAATACAGTCTTACTAATAATGTATGATGCTGTTGAATTACCTGTTCGAGTTGTTGCTGACGTTTATTCAGTTCCTAAAAAATGTACCAAAATCGTTAAATGTAAATTGTAATGATATCGTTAAGTTAAAAAATCTACCTCTCGAAGAAGGTCTTGCTCTAATTGATGATAGGCAATTAGCTTTCTTCTCCTGAATTTGCGAACCTCCAAGTCCAAGTAATCCTTTTGATTACGAAGCATTCGCTGTTCCTCCTGTTGTTCCTGGTACTTTAGGTTATCTTTTTGACTCCTGTAATGAAAGCAAGAATTTAGTTTTTTAAATTTAAAACTTAATTACTCTAGAATGTCAATAACCATAAGTAAAAAATAATAATTCGTACTGTAATGTGGCTTCCCGTTGCCGTTTCGGAGTTGACTCATCTTGACTTAGTTCCCTCTTCCAGCGCTCTTTATTTTGCTTGTACTCTTTCCGCTTGTGCAATTCGAAACCTTTTCGTTCCTGCTCTTGCCTTGCCATTATTTCTTTTGTCAACCTTTTCTCTGCGTTAGAATTCTGTTTTAGCTGCAACATAGACAATTGAAACAATGCATGATATAACCAACATTTATCTAAGAAATGGAATAATGAATAAGCCAAAGTATCATGTGCATACCTTTCGATCTAATTCTTGTTGGTGACGAGCCTGTAGCTTTTCCAATTCTTTCGAGAATTGCTGTAGAAGGTTTTCATATTCACTATCGAGCATTTTCCTATGAGTTTCCATCTCTAGTCTACACTTTTCTTCCAACTGAAAATCCAGCATAAAAGAGTTGATAATAATGCTCACTTGCGTAAAATATCAAAATTATTGAAAAATGATTAATTTACCTTAACTAAAGCGCTTTGGTGCTCCCTGGATTTAAAAAATTTGGTATTAATAATGCCAAGTAATTCATAATATTAATTGCAGCTCTCTGGTTTGATGGTAAAGAATGCTTGTTTCTGTGATAATATTTAAAAACTGGATTCTCATCGGCTCGAATCAATAAGCTCAACCACCATCAAACCAGCACATTGCATATTAAGAAAGTCTAACCTTCTCATTCGCTTGTAGCCACTCATCTGCTCATACCTTTAAAACGAGAATGAAATATTAATATTTTGGTTATACTCAGAATGTTCACGATTGCATTTTCCTTACATATCCTCTTGCATATGTTCTTTCTGCTGTTTAGTAACAATCGATGTAGTACGTATGGTTGCAAAATTGTTGGGTACCCTTTCCATTGACGAGGTATAGGATGCCTGTAAAAAAATTAAATTGGCCCTTCTTCATTAAAAAGAAAAATCTTTTTTTTTCAAAATATTTATAAAAAAATGGAGCATACATAAGACGTGCGAATCCTGGGAGGTCTTATCGAAATAGGGGAGAAATGATTTGGGTCATCGTGATCATGCATTATCGGGATGGAATTCGTTGAAGAAGACTGCGAAGATGCAGATACTCCAACTGACTGAACACTTCGTTCTGAAGTGATACTGTTACTCTTACTACTATCGCCACCGGGAATGTCATCATTCCCTAAAAAGATTATCGTTTAAGTTCATCATAAGCTCTATAGTTAATTTAAAAAAATGCGGTATAAAATATTATGCATTACCATCACCGTCGCCCAACTGACTATCAGTTTCACAAGAGTCTGCCATTAAAATTTTCTTCATTTTTCTATAGTTAAGGTTGTCGAGGTCACGAACAGCAGCCTTCGTACGACTGATTAAATCCGTAAGAACGTGATTCGATTTGGGGCGAGAAATGAAAGGATGAAGCAGCAATTTGTGGGATGTCAACCTTTCAAGTGGGTTCTTTTTGAGACACAAGTCTACAAATTTTCTGGAAATAAAAATACAATAATTATAAAATTTGAGTTAAACTTATTTATAATAGTTATTAATGAATAAAGTAAAAATATATTATTACCGGAAGGTATCTGACCAGCTGGACACAGCTTGTAGAGTAGGGCTGTCATTCTGTGCAATGTGGTACAAGGCACTCATCGCATTCATATTAAAATACGGAGGCTTGCGCTCCGCTAAAAAAAGAACATAAACAACTATTCAATACTGCGATAAACGGTGGATTTATAATTCTGCGCATTGTAATATTATTAAATTACCAAGCTCAATGCAGGTGATGCCTGAAAAAAATCATGCATGTTTAGCATCATATATGGATTTAGTGAATAATGAATTGAATTAATAAACATTATATTGAACTTACCAAGTGACCAGACATCAACTTTTCCATCATACTGTCCCTCGTCCATGGCCAAAATGACTTCAGGTGCCATCCAGTACGGTGTTCCAACAAAGCTATTTGCTGGACACTGAATTGATGCTGAGCCGAAATCTGCTAGCTTGACTGTTCCATTTTCAGTTAATAGAATATTTCCAGCCTTAACATCTCGATGAATCCGACCCAAGTCATGAAGGTGGACAAGGCCTCGAATAACTCCTTCACAAATTGCCGAAATCTCATCTTCCTTCAAAGGTCGTTTGTGAACTTCAATTATGTCAGACGCAGAGCCTAAACAATACTCCATCACCAACTAATGGAAATTGAAACAAAAACAAGTCGATGGTGTAATTAGAAATACTACACTGATAACCAGACCGCATGCATGACGGTCTTATGAAATTTTAATGCACTCACCCAAGCAGTGTGTTCTTTGAGGTAGCAGCCTTTGTACTCAATGGTGTTTGCATGTTTGAGTTGTCTGAGGAATCGAATTTCCTTTAAAATATCTTGCCACTTATCCAACGATTGTTTTCCAGTGTAAGACATTTTTTTAATGGCAACAATCTCTTTGGTCTCCTTATTTCGAGCAAAATAAACAGCACCGAACGATCCATGACCAATTTCTCGGAGGTCTTCAAATATCTTATCCGGATCGTCACGAACAAATAGTTCTGCTATTTCTGGATCTTTTAAACTACCGGGTCTGCAAATTCAACATTGGACATATTATTAATTAATAATTTTAAAAATTCAATACAAATACTAAGAATTTATAGCACAACGATGGTTAAAACTATTATATTTTGCTCCCACTTTCTACAAATTGGCCCCATGTCGTAAATGGCGTTGACCCAAAGCTGACTCACGAGTGAATCGCAATTAAAATCGGACATGACACTAAACTTTCGCTTAATTTTAAATCAAGGCCAACTTGACCTAATACACACACTTCCTCTTCCTCACAATAAAACTATCAGTCGGAATTAGAGACTAGAAATAATTCAATGAACTGGACGGATGGGCGTATCGGATATCATGATATTATTATGTTATGGAGTAACGACTACTAGACTCGTCTGTGAGTAATGATTACGTAGTGAGAGCTTAAATTTCAATTTCATTTCATTCAAATAGAACAATATAAATGAGAGAAATTCATTGATGGACAACAAATACGTATTGCACGACTAGTAAATACATGCATAGGTATATAATTGTCGGGCTTTGCTTTTAACGTTCCATTGTTCTTGTGGTACTAGACAATTGTAAATATTTTCTTCTCACATTACAAAAACAAGCTTTCCCTTTTCTTACGGTAACATGCTAGTCACTCCGTTTTGTTTGACGACCTTCGCCCTAATCATAAATTAACATAAATGAGCCCCCTCTTTCCTTCGGAACAAAAAGGTTGAAGATTTGCAAATATCATTATATTGCGAATTTAATTTTCCATTAAAACGTCCCACTAACTGGACAGGTAAGTCTTAAAACCCACTAGTTACACCCAACCTTCCAGAATATTATCCAGGAAGACGCTCAGGCTTTACTCACTCATCATCCCTTGTTGGGGCGTGTCACTCATTTCACCCTCTACAATACCGAATAAAGTCCAAGTTTAAATTCAACTCACATTTGACGAGATTTTCCACCCTTATTAAACGTCAAATTAGGGATGATCCGTCCATTAGGCGTGGCGTTGAGGTTCCCTTTAAAATCCCCGTGGCCACTCATTCCCCGTGAACTTCTCGCCATCGCCATCATGGCGTCACCTTCATGATCATCGTCATCCATTCCGTCACCCCCACCCCCACGCCCATGCCAGGACACATCCTCCATTCTTGAACCCTTTTTTTGACGACTATTTCGTGGTCAACTCCACCAAACCCAGATTTGAATACATTCAATTTTCTAACCTAGAAAACTTTAATCTTTTTGAGGATCCCGTCAAAATTATTTTACAACCATGACCAGCAAGTTGTTGAGTAGAGTGCTGGTTAAAAAAATCTTAAATTTTATTGAGGCCCACATTACACACGGGACGGGCCTTGGTTTTGTTCACACTTTTTAAAGGATTTTTACATCTTCCTCTTTTTTAACTTGTTCCAATTTTTTTGTCAATTACGACCAAATCCAGGCCGGGCCCAGTTATTCCTCAATTTTAATTCACTACCAGTCTGGTCCTGGTGCTGGGGTTAAATTACTAAAAAACTTTACCTTACCACTGGGTTCTTTTACAGCAAAATTACCAAGGATTACGTCACTGGGGTGCAGGAAACACTCAAAAGGTGCAGCCACCAACAGGCAATCCTTAATTTGACCAGATTATAGGGTCAAATTAGTGGAATTGTGTCACTACAAAAATATCGGGGTAATCCTCTCATCCCAATTTGGGATTTGTGGGTGGGGCACAAATTTTAGGTGTAATTTTTTGCCTTTTTTAAAAATCTAAAAAAACTAGGTCTCTCACAAACTCATTTTCAGGTAACCCCAAACTAAGTTGGGACTCAAACGAACCGGTTGCTGGGCCAGATTCAGGTTTTGGGAGTCTATATTTGAGGACATGGCGCATAAGTGAAGTTCGGGTCTACCGTTAATTTTTTGAAAGACGCAAAAAAGTTAATTAAAATTTTGTAAAAAAATTATTAAGCAATTAACTACCGGAAATTAGAAAAAGTCTAAAAACCCTAGCGGCACGGCTTCATCATTGAAGAGGAGAGGAAAATGTCGCGCGGAGGTCACAGCGAGAGTCGAGTCTATGTTGGGAACTTGCCTCCTGACATTCGAACCAAGGATATTGAAGACCTTTTCTATCGATTTGGAAAGATTCTTTATGTGGATCTCAAAAATCGGAGGGGTCCTCCTTTCGCTTTTGTAGAATTTGAAGATCATAGGTGAGTCATTGGTATATGGTCAAGTTTGTGACACGGTTAGTTTTGAAAGGTTTGACATTTTGTCATATTTAATTTGTTTGCAGAGACGCGGAAGATGCTGTTTCAAAGCGGGATGGTTACGATTATGATGGATATCGACTACGAGTAGAATTTCCAAGAGGAGGGAGCCGCAGCGGAAGTGGACGTCCTTCCGGTGGTGGAGATCGTGGAGGCAGCGGAGGTGGTGGAGATCGAGGCGGCCGTGGGGGAGGAGACCGAGGACGTGGAGCACCCGCTCGTCGCTCTCAGTATCGTGTGATTGTAACTGGTACGCCCCTATTTAAACTGCTGCTGTGGGAAATGATAAAGATTTTAAAGTATATGGGGTTGACTTCCTCCTATTGAACTAAATATAATAATTTATATTCTCTTGTTCTGCCGCACGCTTTTCTGCGGATAATTGGTTGGACTAAAATAAGGAAGGAAGGATTGGTTGGAAGGAAACGTGGGAAGAAAGGAATTTCCTGCATTGCTTCAAATCAGTTCATTAAACATTGAGTGGCAGTTTTTATTTATGGAATGAAAAAAAAGTGATTGGTTTGTTCCATACGTGATACTAAAGAAAAGATTTAAACTGACTGTCGTGAAACTGGAACTATATATAGGACTCCCTCCAAGTGGAAGCTGGCAAGACTTAAAGGATCATATGAGAGAAGCTGGAGACGTTTGCTTTGCTGATGCCTACAAGGATGGGACTGGTTGTGTGGAATTTCTAAGATATGAGGTAATCTTTTTTTTGATACTAATGGGATGGGTCAATGGTGCAAGTTTTCAATGAGATTGTTATAAAAGTTTGTGAATTTTCCGTTTGCAGGATATGAAATACGCCATCAAGAAGCTGGACGACTCTCGCTTTCGTTCTCATGAGGTAATTTATATATTTTTTTTCGTAAAATTATATATTTTCAGTCTCTTAATTGTATAATTATATATTTTTGCCCATTTTGTTATTAATTTTTTTGCTTAACGATTTTATAGGGCGAAACTGCATACATTAGAGTAAAGGAAGACCGAGGATCCGGAGGAAGCGGTGATCGATCCCCAAGTCGGAGTCGGAGTCGCAGCCGAAGCCGAAGTTACAGCCCGCGTCGTCGATCTCCAAGTGATTCCAGAAGCCGATCGCGCTCCCCTTCCTATGATCGTCGTTGAATCAGCAGAAATAGGATTGACCGAAGTGGATTGACGAGTGATCATTCATTATCCTGAAAATTCATATTTTCAAAAAACAAACGTTAACTATTCTTCAATCCAATAACTTACCTTGTGACAAGTACCTTAACTTGCATGGACCCCTTTGCTTCTTATATTATATTCTGCATCCGTCTTCAACATTACCATTCTTATTAAACATTTTACGTTCCCTATCTTATATATTTTCATGTAATCCCATTTGCTTCGGTATATAGACATGTTTCAATATTTCATTCAAAACAAGGTGCATTCCAGTCTTTGTTTATAATTTAAGTTTTAGATTTAAGTGTATTTGCTACATCGACATACATACACAATTTGGTTTTCTTATATTGCTCAGATAGCAATATAATAATATTATTAAAATATGAATCAAACATAGCCGACAGTCGCTCATGTTGGATAACCTTATATAAGGAATAAACGTGCAGGAAAAAAATAATTTACAATTATTTACAAAGTTCAAGCCAATGGCTTTTATTAGAATACATGCATTTTGACATATGCACCCCGGTCACCCGCGTTTGTCATGTCGTCACTGTTTGTTTCTTAGTTCCACGAAGCCCACAATTTCCGGTAAGTAAGGTATTTGCTATATTACATAAATATTGCACTTGCTTCCGTACGAAACTCTCGACCAAGGAAAAAATTGCTCATTTTAGGAGTCGAGTGGGTGAGTCAATGAGAATTATGTAATGACATGTGGATGTTTGCACTGTTTTTCTTGCCATGCCTGCATATACACACTAACTAACTGCATTCACACAGATTCGATGAGCCAAAAATAAGGCAAGTGAGTGATAAAAATAGTGATGAACTCCAAAAACATTTGAAAGTATTCCTCGTCCATACCGTCCCTGTTCCAAACATTCAAACGGCTTCAACTAACATGGCTACTTGTCTCACATAGCGTTGTATTTATTGCAGGGTGTTCACAATGAAAAGACTTCTAGAACAACATAGCCAGTCGCCTATCATCCTCTTCACCTTTGAATATTTGAATTGCATCAGTGCAAGAAGCAAGGAGCGGCGTGTTCTGAAATCTAATGCCCGTAGTAATAGCATGTTCAAATTTTGCTTGTCTACTGCAAATTTTGCCCTACCTACATAAGCAGGGCAAAACTTGAGACAGTGAAAAATCCTCCTATCCCTCTCTGTCCCTTATCTTCCTCAGAATAGTTAAGCACCTCTAAAATTATGATATCACCACAAAAGCAGTCCACGACATCCAATACGATTTTGTAGTTCTCGCTGAATTCGGATGAGAAAGCCATATGAAGAAATTTAGGCACTTAGCGTGCTAATTTGCGGATGGCATACAAAATTGCAGTATAGGCACATGAGCCTTTTACTACCAGGGGTGTAGGTCATATCTGGAATGATGGCCTTTATTTCATTTCATGCACTTGTTCATTTCCTCCAATACTATAGCCGACCCCCCGAACCAAACCCCTCGAAGCGGTCCTCCATCCATCCACCGCTTATTTGAGTGAACTTCCTTGCATCATGTCTTGGTCTTGTCTCGATTCGATGCGATCCAAAACTCTATTTTTAAAGTGATGTTTAGACTTTTTGCCCCACATCC
>JAAXNX010002854.1:0-12180 GCA_036491905.1 Folsomia manolachei
TAAATATTCTGTTTCAGTTGTCAAATTGTGCAAAATGAATTTCTGCCAGATTTGTCATCGATTACATTTCGACAATTTCATAACTTTTCAACTATATTTGCCATTCGGAATAATTTTTATTAGTGCTTCCTATTCTTCATTAACTTTGTAATGACAAAGTGCCAAATTCCGCATTCACCACATTTGTGTTCTCGTTACATTTTATGGCAATACTTCATAAATATGCCAATTACAGAGAATTATAGTTTCGCAGACAGATTATGGATGATCTGCTAATGTTATTGCAATACATAACATCAATACGTAAAATATTCCATCGATAATAAATTAAAGGTCAGATTACTAAAAGCCATAACATAGTCCCACTCTGCATTTTCCAATAACCAAATCAGAAAATTAACTTCCTTTCCAATTTGCAAAGTTGCAAAATTAAGCAATTATTTTTTCTACTGACTGTGTCTCAAATCTCAAGTCTCATTATAATAAATTACAATTATAATTATTTGTTTCAAGTAAAATATGGAAGAGTAAATTGAATTTCTTTAAAACTTACAATGCGTCATCCAAGAATGAGAACATCCATCACAGACTCGAAGTGAATCTTTGGTCGTGGATGCAACAAAATTTACACAATCGCATCCCGATCCACTGCAGCGGAGTTTCTGTAAAAAATAAAGAAAAACAAAATTAGTATCGGATCATATTCGTAGTACAAAAATTATGGTATCATTTTTTCTAAAAATTTTATTACACCCAGACAAACCCCACCCTTTAAATTTAGAGCAGATTTTTCTCTCACATGCAACCAAACAAGGAACAATTTCTTAATGTCAATAATTTATTCATTACTACATAACCATGTTTCATAATCTATTGTAAACAGTATTAAAGAGCCACACGGACTGACACCCAAGTCATTCAGTCTGCGGGTGGTTTTCGGTATTTATTGAAAATTATGACGATTTTCAGAATATTTATTATTTTTAATATCGATTCCATACATATCTAACATCCAACAGATGTCTATTTAAGGAGATTGCTAGTTAGTGAATCATTTGTCGGATTGATTTCCAGAGAAGTTGGATAAAAAATTGAAAAAGGACTGTCAAACAAATTTATCAGCAGGCATGCAAGCAGACTGACTTGTTTCTTGGAAAGCATTAAAAAATATTAGAATCATGTGAAGATGATGCCGAAACGGATGAACTCAAGCAAGCCAATCTATCGCGTTTTATATTAAATAATCCGAATGAGAAATGGAGACCATACTGTGCCATACGCAAACATTATCTCATTGGTAAATTGTAATAAGAAAAATAAGCTTCCTAATAAGTATTCATTGTTGATTGTGATCCCGTTGAAGTAAGAGGACGAATTGCGTGCACACGGCATGAAGGAAAAGGTAATATACAGAAAATCTGTAATATTTAACAGAAATTAAGTGCAATTGAATGGACCAATCGAGAGAGGATGAAGTATCTTCGAACTAGAAATACATCTAAAACCTCTGCAATTATTTTTACGGTATTGAATTCGCGAAAATGAAACCCGATGTCCGGATATTACAAATTTTGATTTCTGATGTATAGCCTATACTTGAATAGAAATAGACTCCAAAATATTTTGTATATCATCCCAAAATCCTAAAACTTTCAAAAATCTCAAGATATTCCCAACTTTCTCATCTGTCACCTAAAGTCTTTCCCAGGATGTATAGAGTCCCAAATGAAGATGAATGTGATAAATAAAAGCTCTTCATCACATCTTCTTATTCCCAAGAGACTCCATATTATAAACCAGAATCCGATCAATATTCCACCAATACTTCAGGGGGACACACCGGACGGAAGAGGAATCCGAACCCATCAATCATGTTCAGAGTCTTGATGTTGAATATTCTGCATCATTTTTCATCCGGATTCATGCATCTCATTCAAATCCTTTGAATAGAATAAGAATCCACAAGCAGGGCTCTTTGTAAAGACGGCACCCATCCAATACCCACATATAGCCAATTGTTTATATCGATCAAAATAAATCAATGCCAATGCCAATGTACAGGTTTTACATACAAAACAAAAAGTAAAACAATACGTTCACATGCTGCTTCTGCCTTCAAAACTTGGATTGATTTCCTTGTTCCAATGTAAATTAAATAGAGGGCCACAAAATCTTTTGGTTTGGACTTTTAAACAAAACTCGGCCATTTCAATGGGTGCCGTCTTTTTCTTTGGTTCTTTTTTAGGCATGAAACTCTACAAAAAGCAATTCGCTACAAAAAAAACTTTTTATCCGATTATTTTATTACGATTCCTTTCAATTCTTGGCTTGAACATTTGTCGGCAAATGGTAAGAAAGAGGAAAAGCACAAAAGTTTGGTACAGACTGATTCAATAAACAGAAAAGTCTGTTGGTCCGATTCGATTGGATGGACACAATACCATGCGTTTAGATTCCAAGCAATGTTATACTTGTGGACTATGGACAGTTGTGATAAACATGTTATTAATTTTATTTCTGGCTTCTTTAACGTCCCTCTGGGGAGGATTAATGACAAATGGGTCCAAATGGACAGTCTCACAGACAAGCTGCCCGGCGAGATTCTTGATTTCTGAGAAATTTATGACTTTCTTTTCTTTCTCAACAGTGAACCATTCCGTAAAGAAATAGATAATGTGGTCGTGTGTGTCCGTTTGGATTCAATTATTGCCAAGAATCCCAATCTGGTCCCAGAACGAGAACGATGGACATGAATCATGTCCACGGCTCTATCCTCGTGGATTGCATCATTATCGAGTATTATGGGATTGCAAATATATAAAAAATATATACAAAAACCTCTTTTTATCAACAACTTGATAAATGAGTTACAAGGAAGTCTCATTTAAAGATTTTAGGAAACACTTTAATCCTTGAGCGACATATGCGGATTTAGATGTGGATCTGTAAAAAAAATCCATTATCTGCCAGAGTTTTATTGTACTTTTTTTTACTCAAAAAGAGCGAAATAGAGTCATCAAACTTGAAATTTAAGCTAGGACAGGCTCCCGATAGTTGTACAATCACAAACAGTCATTCCCTACACAATCCCGATGACAAATTGTACAGGCAATGGTATGGAATCAATCATTTTTCATTTTACCCGGTTCATTTATACCCTCCCGTTAAAGTACTTCCCTCCGATACAATGGGACAATGATGGGATTGACATCCAGGTCAAAATGGATTTTTAATGAAGCTTCTTCTCCTTGAGTGAGGATGTTGTACAAGACTGGCAAGTATTTGAAACCACACAAGAGCTCAGCTTAGAGCTGGATGCCATCGGGAAACCTTTGAGACGAAATACTTGATCGGACAAAGTTTTCAAGTTCTTTGATGTGTCATGACATTAGCTAAACTGAGGCAAAGGGATGAAGATGTAAAGTAAAATAAGCTATGAGGCAAGCATCCATCCGTCATTCTTTCCCTTTATGATTTACACCCTTTGAATCGAGATGGGTGATCTTTTTTCCCATCCCTTTGAAATCTATGTAATACATAAATTTCTCAACTGGCAACCATTCACTAAAAACCGTTCCCAAATCCTTCCGGAACAAAATTGTCATCATCTTCAGCAAGTTAAACTTGTTCACAAAATTGTAAAAGTATAAAAATTGTGAAATTATTCAAAATAGTACATTTCCGGTTTACATGAAATCCATGTCAATGCAAAGTCAACATCCCATCAATATCAGACACGTCCTTTATCCGTCCACAAATAAAAATCAAGTGGAGAAAGCACTTCCAGAACAAATACCAACTTTTCCATGCATTCCCGTGAAAAGGGTGGAATCATTCAGCAAGAAATGTTAAGAGACCAATTTATAAATTGCTTCGCTAAATGTCCAACCCGAATATAAATGCAGTTTCTTCTCTTACAAGACCTGAAACCTTTGCAGCATCACCCTCACCCAATAAATTAGAAGGACAACACAAGCTCGGATCTCTCCCTAAAGGGTTTTATTTCATCGTCCATCCATCCATCCACCCACCCATCCGAAGAAAATAATAAAAGGCGGAAAGTGGCTTTTAGCTGACCAAAGTTTTGATTGGGTTTGATGGTCGCTGATCATGGGCAGGATGGGTCCCTGGTGAGACATTGAATTTTGTAGAGAAAGTAACTTGCAAGAAAGTCGAGTAAAGGCCGGTGGCGGATTAAAAAGAGAAAACTTTTTCGTAACACTACCAGGATTTGGATGGAACGACTGGTTCCGTAGTTTGGTTGACTTGACCTGGACGAATAATATGCAAAACACCCATTTATCCGAGAAATACGAGACGGTTGGATGACTCTGATGGAAATATTTTTCATTCAGAGGGACAGCCGACAGTTAGAGCTAAGCTAAGCTGGGAAAGAAAGAGACCATTACATTTTTCTATTCGTTTCCTAACCTAAGGCAGAAGAAAGGACGAATTTGTATTCTTTTACCCTTTCTCTCCCGTAACGGGAGTCCCGTTAGTGGTCGGGAGTAGATGACCATTTTATTCAAATTGGCCTTTTTACGGAAATTGCCTCTCTCTGGGAAACCAGCCAACTAGGAAAAGTGTGGACTTGGTAAGGTCATTTTATTATCGGGGGTAATATTTCTTTGCACATCATACAACTTTCACCGTGAATGTAGCCAGGCGAGATAAGATGCACCAAATCAAGTCAACACTTTGAGACTGGACTAGTTTTATTTATGTGGCTCTAATTTGGTTGGGAAGTATTTTATTTTGTTTCATTCTTTAAGCATGTCAGGAAGCAGGTCATAAAATATGTATGCAAAAAAACTTATGTTCGTACCGAATTATATGAATTGGCAATTGGCATCATTTTCATTTTTGTTAACTGTTCAGGATTTATTTGTATAATTGCCATCATATTACTAGACAAAAAAATCCAATTTATTTCCAGTATTTTAAAGACGAAGAAACAGACAATGTTAAGAAACTACATAAGTTCTTATGGCCAACCAACTCTACATTCTTTTACCCAAGGAAAGCAACAGTAATAACAATTTACAACACAACCCGGCACAACAAACAAACAATGAAACACAACTAAATCTCGGAGATGACGATGTTCTGCTCTGCCAACTAACTAACAAAACACAGCATTAATAAGAAGTATCTCTGTGCGTACCTAAGCTCACATAATGATGCAACCAGTACAGCATTGGAAGAATCCCTAAACAAAATCCTATTATCTTTCCTCTCACCCTCTCAAAACCACAATCTCATTACTCTTTTCGGTGTAAATTCACCCAAAAGGACGAAGCAAAACACAATACAATACGAACGAGCTGAACAACCCAAATAACGAAGTAAAGGACACTAGCTACATATAGCTCATTACTTACACTTATCGCTTTATTTGACGGGTTATGTTATAAACAGGGAGAGTATCCTAGAGAACTGTGTTACAGGCGGAATCCAAAATTCTGAGACAAAAAGGAAACCCAGCCCGGAGAACAATACAGCCGCTGTTCATTGTTCTGTGTATTTTGTATCTTTCAGAAACAAATTGTGACTGCCGAGTTCACACTTGGTTTGACGTTGACGCCAAGACCAGACGACATTAAGTTACCTGTAGATGAACAACAATGAGGTTGGAATGAGCATGATGAGGAAAACACGGCTTTACACAAACTTCTCAAGCTTGCTACAAATGGAGAACAAGAGAACAAGAGAGTTTCGGAGATGTAAAAGGAAGAAAATAGAAAATGATCTAAATTGAAACTGAGCAGTTATGAAAAACAAAGCAAAATAAATGAGAGGAAAGACTCGATGAAGGTGAATAGAATCCAAGAAAAGTTAATGAAGGGGACAAGACAAATCAAGGACTGGAGGCAGGTAGGCGACAGTACACTCCACAGACAAATTCAAGTCATGGCTTTGAATATTTCAGGTAACAATGGATTCACAACAATGATATCCATCCATCCGTCTCATAGTCACAGAATGTGACTCACATTTCCAACCATGGAATAAGGTAGAGTATAATTATGATTTTATCAGAATTACAAAATCACTGCTTGCAAGAATAATAATTTCCCACAGGACAGAAAACTTGAGTGTACCCGTACTTGTGATTTTATATAAGGACAGGAAGTCACAGTTCTTGTCCGAGTCTCATCATCTAAACTGAGCTTGTTAGTTGGCAATTCTCATTTGAGCCAGTTATCTAAGGGATGAACCCTTCAATTATTGGACGGATACTGGTAATGCAATATTACAACATTTTATTGTATGTCTCTCATTCCTTCAGTCAGCCACCAAAAGTTTCTCGTCAGCCAGTAAAGCACTTTTCTTTAAGAAGTAGGACACATGTCAACATATCACCAAAAACCACAAAGGAAAAGTGCCATATGGGTTGCACAGCACTATAGGCCCCTGAGGACCCAGTATTATCCATACCGGCTTGAAAACGGGAAACAAAAAGGTGTAAAAGAAAAGACAACTTGTTTCTGTCGCTCGCTTTTACGCAGAAGGTTTCATTTCCTCCATCTCATCCCCAATAATCAAGATCCTGACAGAAATTGACGCATCACATTACTTCACCAGACAAATCTTTGACAAAAGACGATATTTTAAAGGACTTTTAATTTCAAGGCAAGAATTTCACGGCTCACAGAGCCGAAAAAGAAGGTAAGCACAGTCAAGTAAGTGATGAGACTCTTTTAATAAAGCGTGTCAGTCAATCTTTTTGTCCACCAGGGATGACTCGCCGATTTTATAAAAGTCTTTTGCCATCCATGGAATGGGATGGCATGGCATTTTTAGACTATTGTGTTGCCCAACATTCAAGAGAAAAATCTAAGCTTGTCTCTCTTTTCCAGTGCGAAGCAATTGACTTCTAACACAAACAGAATCCTTCGCATGGTTGATTTTGATGTCCTCATCTTAATTCAACCACGGTAAATCGGATTGAATTCAGTTAGCCGGATAATTTGCATCCAGTAAGCAGCAAGGAGGTGATCTGGAAGTAAACTAAAAAACAATTTTTCAAATTCGCACACTCCGGTGGCATGGTCAGCCAAAAAGTTAGGAGTTGGTCAACGCCTTTTCTCAGGCATTTTATAAAACGCTTTGATGTTCTATTTGTGATGCAAAGAAAAATCCACATCATCCTAAATTCTGTGTGAAATTGAGTGAAGTGAGCAATCACTTTACTTTCATAAAATCCTTTCTTAGTCCACAGATCCTGTGAAATGGATAGATTGATAGAGTCACTTCATGATGGGACACCTGCTACTCAGTTCCAAAATATGACAGTAAGTGGCCATCCTTACTGATGGAGTGACAACAATACGGGTAAATTGCAGGGTCCTTTTCTCCAGGAGACGAAGAATGACGTGATATTATCCCACTTGACGAAGGGAGTTTCTTGGAGAATGACATCAGGTCCAGTCACTCCGTAATATTTACAAAGGGGAAGCTCAAACAGATTCAAGAAATAATTCTCATTCAATTTCAATTCAACTTTTTAAGGTTGTCAGTCCGTCCCCTACATTTAAAATGGAGAATAAAGAATCTCCGTGTCATGTCACTAACCAAGGAATGAGTTAACTTCTCTAATAAGTCTATTTATGGTTGAACGAAGATAAAATGAGATAATCGTCCGTGTGATATCTTCCTATTTTAGTTCACTAAAATAATAAAAAGGTAAATTGTAACTGTTCGGACATTTTGGAAAGAAAATTGTGTCAGGATCCGCGTTCAAAATGTTGAGACAGAAAAATCATACAATCTGGAATGTCTTTCCAGATCCCAAATATATTGGTTTTCATTATATGACGGGGTACTACTACAATTTTTAATAAATCTTTAAAATTGAATTAGTTTAGAACTTTTCAGCAATCACGGCAAAGACATTTTACATTCTGATTTATTTACTCATTTCCCAAGTTCTGTTTGCTCGATAAGTTGCTGCTATGTTGTATTACCATCAAATGCAGAGTCATGTCGAGGTATTTTTCTTAAATATAAATTTGAGTGGGAGTGTAAATGTCAAAAAATCGCTTTGACTCCTGACTTGACACTCACTCAAAACTGAAGAGGAGTCTATTTCCAATCTCCTTAAGTACCAGATTGTTTTCTCAAGCACACTTTCAACTTTTTGGAATGTCACTCAATATTCAAAATTCAAAGGTCTGTTATATTTTCACAATTTTACTTATTTACCATGTTACGTTGGCTTGCATTTTACTTTATGTGCATTTCCGTAAATCTGAGCATTTCTACCGTATTTTCAGTAACTGCAGTTGAAATCTGCTACATAGTCAGTGTCTCATCACAACCTTGTTTCGTCACTGGTTACACTTTCCCGTGTAGAAAACAATTTATCCAAAGACGGAGATTTTATGAGTCTCCATAAAAATGCAAGGTATGAGTATTACCAGGCAAAAAAAGAATACATACACCGACCCAGTTACGAGTCTCTTAAGTTCCTACATTACTTATGTAGTGGTTATATTTTCCTCCCTATAAAACAACTGACAAGACAAGATTGAGGTTGTGACATTTATTTCACTTTATCGCATCCCCTTCCTTCCTCGAAAAACAGACAGAATTCTGAATTATCCCTCAACTTGACTGGAAAGTAGATGGAGAAAAAATAGAGTGAAGGTGTCATAAATGGTGCAGTGCAGTCCCCAGCTAGATACGTTAATATAAAATGAGATGCCTCCAAATAGCTGGGTTAGATAACGTAACATTGCATATGCACTGTTTGGAATAGGGGAGACATTGCGATGAATGTAACACACTTATTTTGTAAGGAGTCCAAACTTGAGACAACGAAAATGGTCACGATTATTGCCTTCTATGGCTCAGTAAGTTATCTCAGTGGCTGGTTTCCTCTTTTTATGCAAAATATATTGGAATTTGGTATCACTGCAGGAAAAAGTGATTTGCCCAATTCACCAAAAGTACAGAATTTCGTAGAATAAAATAAAGAATTGTGAAAATATTCAAGTTTTTTCATCTCTAATACAGAGATTCTGTACAAAATTGAGACTCTCATGTAATCAAACCACAAAATTACATGTTCCATTATTTATTTGTTTCTTCCATTACATACCATCAGGATCAAGATAAATAACCGTTGTGACCAACCCAAGTCACAAATGCCCACAAGCCATAAGTCAATCATGGTCTTGGACAAATAGTAGATGCACCAGTGTGTATAGAATAATTTCCATTTATGGCAGGATCATGGTCACTCTCAAGATTAGAGATCAGGAAAAAAAGACACATTTTTAGATTACTTTCTGATTATTATCAAGATTGCTTTGGTTTGATGTATGCATTCCCTGCTGGGATTTATTGTTTGCTACCATTCCACTAAATCCAGCTACAAAAAGTAGTTTAACTCATCTTCAGTAAAGTTGTAAAAATTTCGAAATTTGCATCCGTAATTGCCCATTTTACCTGTTCAACTTGTCATCTCCCAATCCTTGCCCAATTTCTAGTCAATGTCTGTTCCCTAATTAATGCGGAGTCAATCAGAACTAAACTCGGTTAATTACAAGTTGATAAACCAACAATGTTTAAAGTGACGAGGGTCATCAGCCAAATTTCAAATTAAGCCTGGAGGAATGTTTAACTTTAATTTTTTCGACATATCTCTAAAACAGTCTGTTTTAAACAGAGGACGGGAGGCAAATGTTTTGCATGATGAAATGACTAGCCCAACCCAACCCTAATCAAGATTTAATACGCTTTATGAAATCCTTGGAATTTAAAACAGAAACTAAAATCCGGATTTTGTACCCGAAAGCTATAAACTAATTTTTTATAGTAACAAGTAAATTTATTTCAATCTGATTCTGTCAATCATGTAACCAAGTCGTGGGTGATATTGTGGGTGGGTGACCTGACCCGTGTTTGTTCACACCCAGCCCAAAAATTAACCAAATTGACAGTCGACCGCTTATGTGGACTTGATATAACTTATTTTCCTCGCATTTTTTAATATTGCAAAAACAAAATATTCGATAAAGGTTGCAACCTAAGTTAGTTTTTGTTTTATTAGGCTGTGCCACATGAAAGTAAAAATTGATCAAAGACCAAAAATATTATATTTTATACTTCAACAAAATCTATTCCGAATACTAAATAAGAATAACTTTAATTACGCGTTTCGACCAGAACATATTACGATTTAATTTCCCTGTTATTCGAACTCTACATAGTACGCGAATCTAAGGAAAATAATAATTAATGAATGAATGCAATCCATTTCACAAAATCCAAATCCAACTAAAAGTGAACTATTTTATATTCACTCAGTCACCACTGACACCTGGAGCCATGTCAATTCCCTTGTCCACAAAGGCAAACTTCCACAAAATTAAGGAACCACCCAGAAACAAAATTCGAAGTAAATTGACCCTCGCCAAAGAAGTCGGGACAAGTCAACCATAAAAAATGTAGTATGGCCATCTCCAGTAAGTAGCTAATGCACTAATCTAATCTGATCAAGAAAAAGGGTTGCCACACAAATACGTGATTGCCACTGCGACCTCTTTCCTTGGTCAGTTTACCAGTTTGTCCAGCAACTCTTTCCCCTGTCCAGCCGTGAAAGGGTTCGTTTAACACCAATTTCCTCCTGGGGTCAAGTCCAGACCAGACTTGTTTTTCGGACGTGGCCCAACAATCCCCGGAGGGAATAGGACCAAATATTTTATGCCCGAGTAAATAACGGAAGGGTTAACTATAACCCAATTACATTTACTTGAGTTGACCCGGCCGGACATTTCTTCCAGAAGAAAGTCTTGATTACTGCAGAAATTTTAGGATTCTTTTGGGAGGACATAAACCGAATTCGGTAAGTTGTTGGTGATGCGGACAAATTTTTATTTTTTGTGTACTTCACATACTGCAAAAAAAGTCTGTTGGACTCGTCTCATCTCATTTCAGTGAAATGATTTCGTTCCTTCGTGTCGAAGAATAAGTTCCCAGAGGAGATTCTTTTTTATGCAGACCCTGCATCAGAGATTCACTCAACATCAAGTATTCACACAGTCCAGGGGCACGCATTGCATCCGATATCACATCAAAGCCATTCATGCACTTACTCCGAGATCGAGATCGGGCTTATGCTAGGTTGGAGGACTGTTTTGTGATGGTGTTTACTAAAATCTGGAGATGCGACCCTGGCCTGGTCTGTGCCCTGCTCGGAATCTTAAATAATAAGTAATGCAATGTAGCCATTGGGCAGACGGACTAAAATCTTGTCCGCATCCAAACCATGGAGAGAAAGACTCTTATGTACGACGAGGCTTGACTTTGGAGAAAATGTTGCTTTCCGTTTCCGTGCTCTTTTTCGTCTTTTTTCTCCTTCCTCCTTTATCTTTACTTCCTGAGTTGGATGTGGTTTGGTGTGGATACTCCGAATTATTCATAAAGGGAACATTCCATTCCCAAAGGACACGACACGAATTACATAATAAGCTCTTTTCCAAGGAGCTGACTGTGCTGTGCTACCAACTACTTTTGGGAGTACGAAGAGGATGGAAAAGGAGAGGAAGCTAATGAATATGTTTGGAAGGTTGGTTAAGTGTTACAACTGTACATACGGTAATTTCGTCCAAAACATAAAGAAAGGTCGTAGAATTTTTGTACCTTTGTCCGTTTTCCAATGGAGAAAGTAATTATTATTTATTGTGTAGGTTTCAATTTATAGAAAGAGTAAGTGGTGAAAGTTGACGATTACGGGTATTCAATCTTCCTATTGAAATAAACATTTTATGTATTATTGCAAAAAAGTGGCAAATAATTCGTACAAAACAAAAATTCACAAGGTTTAAGTAGATGAAGGGGTAATTAACTGCGAAGAGTTTCCTTTCTCTACCTTTCTCCATTTGTGTTTTTATCTCGAAACAAAAGGTATATTCGTGACAGTCTCAATTTAGGAGACTGCCGAGCCAAGAAATGAGTCAGCCAATCCATTTCTATTATGTTGTACACAATATACGACCACTGCACTCAATTCCTTGGTCATGCACCAACCAGCCACTTAACGCTTATTTACTTCGACACAAGTTGGGAAAGGAAATGAAGAAAAAGGACAAAAATAAGGCGAACCGATTGAGCAGCCCATTAGTATCACAGAGGTGCACATAAAATAAAATATTTTGTGCTTTTCTCCAACTA
>JAAXNX010002855.1:0-12179 GCA_036491905.1 Folsomia manolachei
TAATTACAATTTGTTTTTTATGTAAAGGTTTTCTACCCAGTGAAACGGCACGACACCACCAAGCAGAAATTATGGGTTTACTGGATACCGCTATGAAACAGGCGAAGGTAATTGTTTCAGGGTTGGCGAAAAGATGTTAAAGAATATTCCAAATTTCTGTATTTGCAGGTTGGGCCAGAGGAAATTGATGTCATTTGCTATACAAAGGGGCCTGGAATGGGGGCACCATTAGTCTCAGTGGCAGTCGTAGCACGAACAATATCTCAGTTATGGAATAAACCAATTGTTGGAGTTAATCACTGTATTGGGCGTAAGTTCCTTTGTTATTAATTGGAACATGAAGGTGCATTCGTTCATTTGAGTTGACACCCGCATTGCAGATATTGAGATGGGACGGCAAATAACTGGTGCTCAGAATCCTACCGTTCTATATGTAAGTGGGGGCAATACACAGATCATTGCTTATTCTCAGAGGCGTTACAGAATTTTTGGAGAGACAATTGACATAGCCGTTGGAAATTGTCTGGACCGGTTCGCTAGAGTGCTTAAATTATCCAATGATCCCAGTCCGGGCTACAATATAGAACAACTAGCCAAGGGGTATGAAATAATAACAATTTGCAGGCTAGTTGCAAGACCAAAAAAAGCAAAAATGTATTGGAATCATTCTATTATTTTAGTGGAAAAAAACTATTGGCTTTACCTTACGTCGTGAAAGGTATGGATGTCTCATTTTCTGGGTTACTTTCATTCATTGAAGAGAAAGCAGAGACTTTACGGAAGGAGTATAGTCCGGAAGATTTATGTTTCAGTCTGCAGGAAACTGTGTTTGCAATGCTTGTTGAAACAACTGGTATTTTATTTATTAACATCATTTTTATTTCGTATTTACAAAATCACTGCATTTAACATTCGATCTACTTATCTTTTTCAAAGAGCGAGCTATGGCCCATACTGGATCTCAGGAAGTTTTAATTGTTGGTGGAGTTGGATGCAATGAGAGACTTCAGGAGATGATGAATCGAATGTGTGAAGAGCGGCAGGCCAAGTGTTTTGCGACCGATGAAAGATTTTGCATAGATAATGGAGCAATGATTGCCCAAGCTGGATTAGAAATGTTTAAAGCAGGCATGATAACACCGTGGGAAGAAACATTTTGTACACAAAGGTTAGTTAATAAAATGACACCCTTTATTTTGTCTTTGGATATTTTAGTCAATTACGCATGTATATGCTCAAGTATGACGTTATTAACAGGTACCGAACCGACGAAGTGGAAGTGATTTGGAGAAATGACTAAAATACAAATATAGTTTAGCTGTTAAATATAAATTGTTATTGAATTTGCTACATTTATTATTTATCTTCATTGAGTGAGACTTGTATTTATGAAATTCAATAAAATCATTGTGAATACCTTACTTTAAACTAAATGCATTTTTAACCGGCGTGACAGGCCACCGTGTGCTCGCTCGGGCTGTATCGATCCTTTCATAACCGTGTTGCGAACAACAAACCGTCGTCATGAAATGCCATTCGATGTGGGATCATATTTGCATTTCATGACTACCCTTTTCTACCTGAGCTGATTCTAGACTAGAATTTCTAGTAAAGTAATCGATAATTGCTTGATTATTGGTGTGGCGTGTTACTTGTTGGCCTCTCATTTAGTTTTATAAATATCAATAATTTTTCGGAATTGCCACAAGTAATTTTGTATCATGTCGTTATTCACATTTAAAGAATTATGGACCGTTGACTGTTCCGAAGAATGTAATGCATTCACATCCGGTTCCATTGTTTCTGCTAATTTTGATAACTCACCGGATCCGAGGATCTGTTAAATTTGCAGTCGGGAGGTACGTCATACGCAAATTACATGGCCAAATAAATCCATGTTTTTCCTTAACTGTTAGTTGATTATATCCCCATCTCTAACGAATACATATATGTCCGGTTGTAATTGTCAATAAACTAATCAAAACTCAAATTTACATTTTATTTAGCTTGACGGGAATTCTTCGCATACTTGGCCACAGGTCCTACGAAGACGTCAATGATACCGTTGCCTGCGTTTTGGCAGAAGTTAATTTAGGTTCTCCAATTTTGCAAATTGAAGCGGATGTATTTATCGGGTATTTGATTATTCCACAAAATTCATATTTGGCTGATTGTAGTTAGGAAGATTTAAACTGATAACTTTGCATGCAGTGGATCGGAGAACACGAATTTGGCAATCCTCCATCCATTCAAATTATCAGTTTACGCAGTATCCCAACTTCCTGGACAAGTTGAACATGGGAGTCAGTACAAAGTCTCACTTTTATATGAACATCCCCTTAAACGACACGCATTTAACATGTGCTGTGGTCCATTTGGCCATGGCCCCACGGAAAGCATTAAAGTTAAGGATCGTCCGAAAAGAACTCGCCGGTTCATCTGCGTCCAATCCTTGGATGGAACTTTATCATTTTTTGAGGAGCAAACCTTCACCTTCTGTCGCTACCTTCCGGGTTTCCTTCTACCTGGTCAACTTGCCTACGTCCCATCTTGGGACGCCTTTATTACCATCACTTCATGGAATTTGGTTTGTTTTAAATACACGAGTCTCGCAATGTCTAAAGATGATCCTTATCAACAACAATCTCAAGACACTAGGTATCGTTAAACTGTATTTTTAAAATTGCAGTAAATACTATGCAGTATAACATCTGAGGAAATTGATGATTTTGCATTTTTACTACAGCGTAGGAAAACGACTTTCTCCAGACTGGTCATTTACAATTGGCGAAGAGTGCATCGGTGATATTCAAGTTTTATCCACAAATGATCCTGCCACCACTTGTGTTATAGTTTCCACATTTCGAAATATAATGTGCTTTGGAGATGGTGGGATTTTAGTTTGGGCGAAACGACTGGATTATCAAATCAGCCACTTCCATTCTTTTTTGGGTAATGAGAATGACAAATTCTGAATCAAGCTCTTTAAATATGTTATTATTCAGTTTTATCAATATGCATACAGTGCCTATCTCTCCCGGAGAACACGAATGCATCACTATTGCTGCATCTAGTAACGATCCTTATAATTGTTATGTGTACGGAGGAACGACCCTAAGATGGGCTGCAAAAATGCCTTTTCCACCGATTCATTTAAGCAGAGTTTTTAATTACAAGGTACGCACATTCATGGATTGCAAATTATATCTAAATCTGATAAACCTTTTACTTGTGGCTTAACAGAATTTAAATGGTGGGATATTGGCCATGAGTGGGAGTGGTACGGTAGTGTTCGGAATCCTGGGCACGGTTCCTTCTCTCTTTGTTGCGCCCCCAGTCCAAGCCAGAGACTTGGATTATGAGGCTGCAGAAATAGAACTGAACGATTTACGGAGAGCAATTTCTGCTGCAGGCGAGCAAGGTACTTTTTTTTACATGCAAACACCTCTACACAATTGAAAATAATCAAATAATTTCTACGAATCTACGCAGAAGTCTCCACAAATAAGGATAGCTCCGTTGAAATAAAACTTGAGTTTGAAGGTCAAAAAACGAAATGGATGGAATCCAACGGATTTGAAGTAATGTCTTTAATTGGCGTTGTTAAACTGATATGCCACCTTAAAGTTAATGATGTCAGAGTTACATTTAACACTCCGAAGCCAATTATTTGTTCACCGGATTCCGTTTTTATTGGGGATATTAGTAAGTGATGTGTAATATTTTTTCATGGATTCACAAACGGTGATAATTTTCGACTCACTATTTTGTTTGCAGTTGGAAGACATTCATATCCTGTTGAATTTTTTGTCGAAAGTGCAACAGTTCCTTCAGATTTACAATGTGACGTTTTTGTTTTTTACATCAGCGACAATGGGTCTCCACATTTTGTGCAAAAATGTGGTATTCGCATTCCTTTATTTATTGTTGCAAAATCTCACCATAAGTTGGAAAAAGATGGAAATACGAAGCTCACTTTCTCAATAAATAAACCTGTTGTTAATTTGCTAACCTTGTATAATGGTAACTAATTCAAATTATAAAACTAATGCCATTAACATAAAAAGGAGTATGAACTCAATTAAAATTGTGTGTTTATCATTCCAGACTTTCAATGGGATGTAGATAAAAATGCACCCGGAATAAGCTTCATGTTGCATTGCGGCGAAATTGTGTCACTGTTATCATCTACTAAAAATGCATCTTCGGAAACATCCAAATACCGAATTCAGTCACAAAGTTTAGCCGGGATTTATGTCATTTTTCGCGATTTCCTGGATCGAATTCAAAGAAAACAAGGTAGGGATAAAGCTGAGTTGGTGGTTGAACCATTAGGATTCGACCAAGAAATTGCTCTGCTGAATGACTATTTCGTGGAAATTGATGCACATGCCACACAACGACAGAGAGATGCTCAAATTAAGGTATTCATCAACCTTTCACAAAGCAAAGTCATTGTTACTAATGTGTTTTTATTTTAGGACGAAATTTCTAATCGTGCCGCACAGTTAAGAGCCATTCAACGACGGCTTTTGATCAGATTCCGAGATAAAAATCCACTTCCTCTCACCCAACTGGAAATCTTATTTGATGGCTCATTGGATCAAGTTGGGGACTGTTTAAATTTTATAGAAGGCAATAATGCGGTACAAAAACATCAATATTTTCATATACATAAACTCGCAATTTCCTTGAATACCTCCATAAAAAATAGTTTTTATTTATAATACGGGTAAAAATATTTCCAGGAAATGGAGAAAACCGAATGTCGGTTAAGTGGAGCAACTAAACTGTTGTTAGAACTCATAAAATTAAAACACAAGGACCCAGACAGTGTTTCTTTATTGCTCAACGCCTTGAGCCCCGATGTTTGGAATTTCCCTTCAGAGGAATATGGATGGGAAGAGTGTGTTTACACAAACCTAACGTTTATAAAGGGAGGAGTTGTTGTTAATCAAACATTGGCAAATCTGGATCTATCCAAGTTAAAAAGAGCCATCAAATCCGCAGTAGAGAAAGCATGGAAAGAAGCACACCGTCCACAACAACCTGAGGCTGCGAACGATAAGCCAAAATCTGTTGCCCAAGCCCAGCAACTTGAAAAATTGGTTGGAAATGAAATTCAAGAAAGGATGACTTCAGCTCGAGCAAGGACATCCAGAAGGATGGGACCCACTCTGGCTTCAATACCGGAGCCCTATGAAACCAGGTGAGTTACAAATCGTACAAATGCCTTATGAACGTTTTTAATTTTGCAAAAATTGTTGCATTTACAAGTTTATTATTTTGCAGAGGAGTCCATGCCGCAATTGGAACATGTCAATGAAACGACAGAAATTCCAAAAGAAAATTCTTTTTTAACACAACATTTACAAGAAAATAACTATGAAGAGGGTACAATAAATTTTAAGGAATTTGACGAGTTTCGTAGAAAAAATGAAGAAAATGGAATCAAGAAGAAGGATTCTGAAGATATTTTAGATGAAAACTTTTGGTAACATTTCGCATCTTTTTTGGTTAAAAACAGGAATTAATTTCTTTGTTCTTCGCTTCGGTGCAGCCAATATTTTGCACAAATATTTATCCATGCAATGTTTTAACAATGTTATTTTTTCTAATAATAAAAAGAATCAAGTAAACAAGAAAGACAAGATTTCAGCTCATTCACAAATCCAAATTTAAGACGACCAAAGCATATATAGCCAGCGCTCACCGTGGATGCCTTGGTATTTGTTTCACATCAAAATAATGTTTTTCAATCCATTATGGGTTACCCATGTACAATTTTATCTTAATTTCAACAACAGTGTCTTGATTATCCAAAGAACCTCAACATTTTTTAACATTTTATTTTCCACTTCAAAGAGGTCAAATGAAGCGATTTGTATTTTACTATCAATTTATAACCACTCTACTCAAATGGAATGGGTTGATTAACTTATAATAGTGAAACAACCTCGTCATTGTGAAGAGATGCTGAGAAGGAAATTGAGACGGAGATTATTCTACTCTTCCAAAAGTTATTTTGATAAAGATTGTGTTGTCCATCCAGTTAGTTGAGCATATCATTAATTATGTTGACAGCAATCGGCTATTACTGTCAATACCAGTCTAATTTAAATCAATAAATTCTCAATCCTCCTCCCTTGTTCTTACACAAAAAGATCTTATTATTAACCAGCTAAAGGGGAGACTTGTCGGTCAACAGGTTGAAATTGAAGTAAATGAATTAATGAACCATGGGTCACGTAATGAGCACACAATCTTTTATCCTCATTCGAGTCGGTATTAGATTGATGCATCCTTATTCGAGAGTTGCCGAGCGTTCTAAAAAGTTGAAACCTTGCCAAGTCCATCACCTGTATTTGCATACTTATCCTTCGCAGCACACAGCCCAAGTATGAAATAAAATCTAGATTCCGTTAAATGTCTAATTAATAAATAGGCAAATAAATAAGAGTCAACATTAGCAATGAAAATTGAAGTTCACCGACGCATAAAAATTCCTGAAGGTTGGTCAACGGCCGAGGAAATTGAGAAAATGGGAGATATTATAGAAGTAAAATTTGGAAAGGATAATTCTCATTTTTTGCTGAACATACGAAAAGGTTGGTGTGTCCATGTGAGAGCTCAATTTCCTGACGACGAAGGGAAAGCTGTCGACACAGTTGTTAAAGATGCAACAGATTTACGGCAGGAAAGTGGTCTTCGACCATGCAGAATTAATAATTTTGAGGAATTTGCAAACTCCAAAAACCTGGTTGCTCGATCATTGAAAGAATGTTTGCAAATATCACGAGATGGATTGATAAGTGGAATGATAACTCTACCAATTGATATAAATCTTGTTTTTGATAACGGAAATTTTGCTCAAGAGTTCTGCTTTTACTGGAAGTACAAAACAAATCAACCATCTTCTTCTATTCCATTTTTTGTAAGTTAGGAGGAAATCATTTAATAATTGTGCCTAAATAAATGTTTAATTTGATTTAATTATTTTGCAGAGCCTCCCTTACTTAATTTTTGTGATTATTGCTGCTGGGTTTGTTGCTGTATTGTTGGCGTTCCTGTAAATTAATGCTTAATTTTTATGTAAAAATAAAAGTCGCGTTATCCCTGAATTGAAACTTCTATGTACAGAACCATATGTGCATTTCCAATTTGAGATATAAAGTTATTTATATAAACATGCATAAATCATACGATGTGTGAACTGTTTGTGTCCAGTCAGAATTTTCAAGCTTGGCTAAGTTGGCCAAGCTAACTTTATAGGAAGTGTGTTTGTCTGTCTAAAATTCTTATTTCGGAACTTTTTTTCGAACGACATAAAAAATTTTTTCAAGCCCATCTAACTGGTTGTACTATAATCTTTACAAATATTTTTAACCAATTTATTCTGTTCCTTGGCTGTTTGGTCTGCGCGACTAGATAATACATGCATCTCTCGATATTGGTTTATTTATTTTTCTACTCATCTTCCAGACGATGCCACACTTACCCGGACTGAAAAAGTTAATTTATGTTATTCCATCTTTAAACAGGTAATTGAGAGTCGATGACAACATTACGATCAAGAACCAGACTGATGCCGCCAAGCCGTACAAACACTTACGAGAGGTTAATAAAACAAACGGACATTTAAAAGAAACACACGTTTAACTACGGCGAAGATTTCGTATTTACGTTAACACCATCATAGATCAAAATTTGCACTCAGCGTTGTAAATAATGTATTTCTTACATCGCTTTTTACCGACTAACCGTTTGGGAAAAATTGCATTTATTAAAATTTGTTTAACATGAGTACGTAATACCGACCGAAATGCTTCTGGGTTTAGAAAATTACTAAACACGTTTTCAAAATGGATTTGCGTAGTTATTTTTGCAGGGAACTTATCTGGCTAACTGAAAATCCAGGTTGTGTTTATTATTGCTTGCTTTCATTCTAGATGACAAACACCAGTTGATCAGTAATAAAAAATATGAAAGGTGCCGATCTCGCACAACTTGCTATAATATCGACAGAAACGTACCTAATTATTCCGGGAATCATTAGTTAGTAGAATCCGGTAAATCATTAACTCGGTTCTCCGGAAGATTTAGGTTAAAAATACTTTCGGCTTTCGTTTTGTTACTGCGACTAAACCACTCTAGTTCTACGAAACTATCTACCTGTCAATTTACAAACAGTAGACTTGCATGCAGCCAACAGTTTTTTGTAATTCGTAATTACGCGATGCATGCAAAAAAGTGAGAGAAGGTGAGAAAAGTGGCCCATTTCATAATATGTATATCAAACTGTCGTCAATTTTGATTGATTGCCTCTCATTGGTAAACATGCATGAAAGATGAATGTTCATCCATGCAGGTAAGTAATTCGAGTAATAACATTAACATTACTCTTATTTAGGTAGGGCTTCTACTACTAAAGTCGTAATAGAAGCAAGTTAACTTGTGCATGGCAATTAAGTAGTCTACTCAGGTATTCTGGTGAAGCAAACTAACTGGAGTCTCGCAATTAATGACTTGTTAGCTGATGGCATTAGGAATATTAAGTATCACAGCGTTCAAGTAACAGCAAAATGTTGAGAGGACATATATGATTTGTAACTCGTCCCGCTGAACAACTTATACGTGGCTCAAACCAGACTTTTTTTCATTTACTCATCGTTAAGATGGGCAAGAAAGCATGTATTCTTTCTTATGAGCAACTCTTTTATCTCTGGAGTTTGATTAATATCTCGGCAATAATTGGCAAAGTTGTTTGATTTCTTGTCAACGAGAATCGAACCATATCTCTTTTTATTGCTCACTGCAAGTGCATGCATGGCATAGACACACCCACCGATGTATCATTAAAATGGACATTCCCATTGCCTATGGATAGGTTACTACTACGTAACACTATTTATTTGTTCTTAACCGTCATGCATTACTCGGTTTCAGTCTTTAGATTTTACAATATGAAAACAATTAAAAAGGCAGCTAGAACAACATCAGCACGGTGAAATAGACCAAGAATTATGGTAAGCATAAGTGAGTCGCATGCATATTTGCGAAAATAATTGTTGCGGAAAGGTGGTTAAATGAGTAACTAGTACAGATACTTGCTGGGCAGTAGTGACATGTTTGGTGGTGTGGTGTATGTAATTCCTACAGTTACAACATTCTAGAGACGTAAAATACGTAAAATAATCACATAAAAGAAGTTGCAAAAAGACAACGATATGAAAGTTGCCCAGAGGAAGACAAGAAAGACAAAAACTCTGCGGGTAAGGTCAGACAGTCCGCAGAATTACTCTTTGACAAGCTACACAACCTCGAGCAGCGCCATGCCATTCTTATGAACAACTCGCTATTATTACAATAATACAGGTGGGGCTCATCCGCTATGATCTTATGGCCTTGCCTACATACAAACCTACTCCTTATCCATTACAATATTGTTATTAAACTAACTTAATTCCAATATCAACTACACACTGCAGTAAATATTATTTAATACTTTTGTCTTACTACTGTTGTAATATGTTGATTTGCTTTGTTCTTATTCATTTGACCGCTTACAGTCCAACCAGAATACAGTTGAATCGATCAAAGTGTTTAATAGCTCGGAGCAGTTTCATTTAATTTTGCACTAACCAAGGTAAGGTAGTCATGCTGGGATAATGCAATGTTTGAAACTGGAATAAACATCTGAATTTAAATAAATGAACAGGAAAACTGCATCCATCTGTTTCGTATGGGAAGTTTTGATATCAATAATAAATTTATTGCAGTTCAATTTTCTTATAAACCCTTAAGTCATTAATTACATTGATACATCTAGAGTACAAGTTGCCTTTCATGCAAAACAAAGTCGATCTGGATCTGTGTTAATAAACAAAACGTTTTCTAAAATTCGAGTCGTTGTAGCAAATATACTAACTAAATTCTTAAATAGTCTTTATAAAAGATTAAAACATTAACGGCATGCTAATAAAGTTTACTAATGCCAAATTTTTATTTTTGTTTGGTTATTGATGTTGCATACAAAAAACAGTAGTATGATCTACCAGTGAAACCAGTAAACAGTTGGCAAAAATAATAATTAAAATAAAATTATTTTAATTGCCTGAATAAACATATATTAATTATTTGATTACAATTTCTGGAGCCACAATGAGACTGACATTACCTTTTCAATCACGGTTACTATACACTATCAAAGTATCAAATCAAATCTACTAACGACAGGAAATTATATTCATAGGGAATACTATTCAGTTTAGCTAGTTTTTGCAACATTTCTAGGATTTTGAAGATTCTCTTCTGCAAGTATAAATAGTGTGTCGCTTACCGTCCCAATGATACGAAATATTACTTAGCAGTTGATTTGGTTAAAGATTCTAATCTCAAAAAAATGTTGCATGTATTATAAACTTGTCTGTGGTTGTAATTGATCATTCGCAACAGACATATGCAGATAGCTGGTGCTATATACGAATTCAGAGTTAGCTTGAGTGGTTTAGACTTATATGCAACAATGAGTGACGCCTCCGTTGTTTGTTCTAATGTGTTAAATAGGGTGTTAAGTTACAAGTCTTTTTGATAGCAATTAATATGAACCATGCAGTTTAAATCGTAATGAATCCCATAAGTACATTAATTTCAATTCAAAGGTGTTTGTTTGTCACGTTCAATTGTTTTTGTTTTACATCAGAGTATGGGATGTAAATAAATAAGGATGGCTTCATTTACTTTGAAGACATTGCCAGTTCCGTGTCGCCAATGCGCCAGACTATTGCCTAAAGAATGTAATACATAATTTATATTTCATTTTAATTAGTTATGAGAAACATCTATAAATTTAATGGAGAATGGCACAACAACATAATGTAGTTGACATGACATGGTATATTACATCAATTACTCAAGCACTTTGATAACATTCCTTTCTCACTTGCCCAACTTTTTTTTCGTAAAAATTGCCAATCCAACAAGATTTAGACTCAGGCTCCAGAATCGTAACTCGTTCTTCTTCCATTTAAATTCGCTTATTTGTTATCCACTCTAATCGTGCAGGTACATTCCATAGGCAAACTACTGCTCAATTATACGTAATACAATATTGTGAATGGAAAGTTGATTTGATATCACAATTGTTTCTCACAGATTGTGTGTTATTGAAAGCTGACATTGCCGCTGTAGGTCGTTCCATTTTAATTTAAGATCACTTTCGATGTACATATTTCATTCAACTAAGCTTGAGAAAATTATTTCAGTTCAAAAACTAAAATACGTGGAGAAAAGGATTTTTTGAAATAATTCAATTGCGTCGCGTTTTCTTCGGAACCATTTATTAAAAATATGAACATTGTTTTGGGGTTTGCTTGAGAGAGTGGTTGACGGATGACATTTTATAAACAAAAATTTAAAAATTTGGGGTTTTCCTTTTGGCCAAAGAGGAAAGCATGGATTTACATGTTTTTACCTTCTGTTATGCGAAATTGTAGCGGTCGCGATTCATTGAAATTTAGTAAGAATGGCTCAACTTTCGGTTAAAAATTGACATTGGAAGAAGGAGTTCGCCATATTGTCAAAGTTTTTCGTTAAATTAAATTTCACACTTTTAGCATTTTTAAACTCCGAATTTGGTAGCAAATGTATGATTCGAAACATAGTGCAATGAAACAAGGCGTTACATATAAATGTATATTTAACCAATAGCAAGAATTATGCATACTTTGAGTGAATTTATCAAACTCGGCCACTCGAATTCATTTTTTATGTCAATTTAGTGTTAAACTTCTGAACAATGAACTTGAAGACGCTAACGAGTGTAAGGTTGTGCTTTTTTATCTAAAAGCTCGTGAATGGCTCATTTGCAAGTTGCAAGTCCAGCAAAGTAGCTCCCACTGGTTTGGTACAGATTTTCCGAGTCGTCAAATTTTGCACTCTTTTAATAAACTACGTAAATTAGTGATAAATTTATATGATGAAGTTCGCGTATGGTCACCAAACCGACTATGAGTGAAAGTTTGCACTTCGGTTTTAAATGAGTCAATTTCAAGCCAAAGTTTAAAAACCTCCAGTGCAGCATCATATAGCCCGAGCCAGAGTGTAGGTTGTTGTTGACGCGTTTAACAAAGTGTTCAAATCATTCACAACAACCAATTTGACATGTGTACAAAATTTGA
>JAAXNX010002856.1:0-12177 GCA_036491905.1 Folsomia manolachei
TGCCTACCTCAAATTCTGAATTAAACAATTTTCACCAGGTAGTTGCAAAAGATCAACAAGGAAACATATTCTTTCCTCCACAAAACTCCACTCCATTCCGTAAAGCCTTCCAAAAAAATGTAGTTCTTCTGAAATCGTAAGCTCAGTATGAAGTCCAGATTCCTGTCAGTTATTTCAGAACTTTATCCTTGTATTGCTGTCAATCATAAATAAAATCACTGTTTCCTCATAAATCACCAACCTGTGGCATAAATCCAATACTTGCTCTATCATTTTTGGACGGGTTTTTCCCGAATATTTGGACAGAACCGGAACTTAACTTCTTGATACCCACAATGCTTGAAAGCAGCGTGGTCTTCCTGAATTTGCCAGATTAGAAGATATAATAATCATATTTGCTTATAGGAGCTCAAATTATATTTAAATAACACTCACCCACAGCCACTAGACCCTAATAACGCATAGGTCACCCCACGCTCCACCGTCATTTCCAATCCATGCAAAACTACACTTTTTCCATAACTTTTACAACCTTGACTCACCCGAACGGCTGGGGTGGCATTGGTTACGTTTGACAAATGCATGTTTCCCGTTGAAAATGTTAACTTGTCACCAATTGTTGTTAAACAAACAAATTACTCACTTATCCACCATCGCATTAGGAATGCTATTGGTTTGCCAGATTATGCAAGTAGCTGTTGTGGTCACCATTTCGTAAGTGGTTAAAATTCCTGCCCAGGAATGGAAATAATAAAGCTTGATAGAATTCATGAACTTGATTTGCGAATATTTCAAGGCAAACTGATTCATTTGAGGTATATATATTGACACTAGTTCAGAATACGTGTACAAATTTTATTCAAATATCACATCGTTCCATAACCAACTACGAATGTACATGATTTACGAGATAACTTTAATTACCATAAAAAATGCCATGGATGCAAGATTGAGTATTTATATGTGTAGGGATTAGCAGAAAATAAGAAAATTTAGTATAAATCACAATCAAGCTGGACTGCATGCCGCGACCGGTTTTCCAACAATATGGTTATTAATATAATTACATGTATAGTGTAAGGAAAGTAGGGAAAGAGATGAAAAAATGATTTAGTTTACATTACCAAGTTTGTCGGCGTGGGTTTAAAAAATAACAAACTATCGACAGAAAATAAACCATTCCTGATTAAAATATATGCAACAAAGTAGCGTTAATGTCAAGTGCAGAATAAACTCTTAGCATAATTCATTACTTGTATTTCCGCTACTACAAGGTTGCAGACGATACTGGAGGTCAGGAGGATGTCATAGTGTTCAAATCTTGTTAGAAAGGTTTGGTCTCAGTTTGTAGGTTGCGGCGAAATATTCATCTGGTTGTACAAATTTGTTTTTTAACAATTATTATGGAGATCAGGCTTAAATCCGAAAATTAAAAGTGTGCTCACCAGACTAACAAACAGAGCAAAGGCATAAAGTATCTAACGCCAGTTAAAACTTAATTAAGTCGCGTGTGAAATAAAATCATATCCAAGTAACCAACCTTTGCAATTAATTGAGAGTTGTCATTAATAGTTTTTACCACTTGTTGCCACTATAGCTCTCCACTAATTAAAAGTACGACCTTATGCCTACTCTTTGTGACGTTACCTTTAATTATGGTAAGGCTGAGTTTTGTCCAGACCTAAGATCAGAGTCATTATATTTGCTTCTCACGAAATTAGCGTTTCATTTTCCACACCAGTCGTAAATTAGCAAGGCTACAAGACTTCGGTGTCTTGTGAAGGTGCAATAATTTTGTGTGCTATAATTTACATGGCCTTTATGATCTGGCCTACCCTAACCTGGATATCCAGAATGTAATTCAGTCAAACATATCAATATTTAATCACGGAATGGGGGTGAAATATTTTAGATTTTTTCATAAGAAAGAAACCAGTTTTAGATCCAGCTTCTTCAGGACTTGTTACATTATGCATACACATGTTATAGAAGCAATTAATAAGAGAACGAAACTCATTTTTGTTACAATAGTCGACGAAACGTGTCTAAGCTCGATCCATTTATTATCTTCAATACATCTCGACTTGACGAAACACATTTACATAATGATTTATAATGACACAAATAAAAAAATCAACATGCACAGAATAAAGCTCATCTTTTAAGTTTAGTAAGTAAAGCAAGAATTCTAGTTTGTTGCAATAATTTGGCATAATGTAAACTAATTTGTTTTCCAACTTGTATTTAAAGTTACTTAAAATTGCGCCGTATAATACGCCCATACACTCAGAAGCAAGACGGAAACAATCCAGGCACCTTGAACTATAAAACTGGATACAATTCCTGGATGGTAGATTGTCCATCCCCGGAATAAAACATTTTCCAGAGCAATGCTGGGCAACTTGGTAGGTAGAGAAATGACGTAAATCTTTGTCCACCAGTTTAACGACTCCAGGCTGGTTATACCCCCTGCCAGAAATTTTTAGAAAAATGTAATGAAATACGATCAAGTTGTTAAAGTTTAGTTGGTTCAGTCTAAATCTTTCATCCCACCTCCAGCAAAACTGATGCACATGAAAAATCCTAAGATCAAAAATATAACTTCCAACTCCTGGCTGAGCAATAAACCAGCAAATATCCCTGTAATTCCAAATTCACTTAAAAAAGGACAAGTTTTAAACACTTTTAATTACAAAATTGTAAGGGTTTCACATACCAATACTCAATCCAACTAAATGTTGTCCATAGTTGATTATAAAAATGTCAATACTGTAGCCTTCAAATGGAATCCCCAATAATTTTAAAGCTCCGACGACCAGCACCATTTGTGCAAGGTATACAGCAAAGTTAACCACGATATTGGAAATCAACACGTGTGAAAAGTTTCCTCCACCAATCATGGTCCGTTGAAATACGCCACGCTTTTTGTTGAAAAAACCAAATACGCATTATTTATGAAAATTATTAAAAAATTTCAAAATTCTAGGTTGATAACAAACCTTTTTATCCCACACCAAAGTTATTCCGATAGCGGTGGGCAAAATCAGTATGTAGCTTAAAGGAAAATTATTTTTACACAAAACTCCCAAGAAATTTCTGCACATCTATAGTAATTGAGTAGTACCTCGTAATTTCCATCATTGCTGCTTTATCATACCATTTAGTTTCTACGGGAATCAGCTCAGAAAGTCGTTGGTTGACCTGGCAACAAATTTAACGGTTAAAAATGGCTGTTATTTGATTTTCAAGTATATTACTTTAAACGGTGATAAAAATGAGAGAAGGAATCCTGTGTCAGATTCATTATCTGCGGCTGTTGCTGCGAATTTTTCTGTGGTAAAATCCTTGAAACCGTTTCCTAACCCGCTGAGGAGGTATAAATTTCGGACATAATCTGAAATCAAGCATTGTTTAGACTAACTTTGATTTACACAATGTTAGTAACNCGTGAAATATTTTTACGGTTAGATTAGTATGTGTAAGTTGTAGGAATGTAGTTACGTGAGAAGTCAAAGTGTCCCGGAATGGATGAACCAACTAGGGTCGCATTATCCGCAAAACGACCAAAGGCAAGCCGTTGAGCGGAATTTGTAGAGAAATTTTTAGGAATTACGAGGTAACCCATGTTTTGTCCCAGGTGTAAGGCTGACAATGCTGATTCCTCGGATAGGAATGGTTTCTGCAAAACATGAACAAATTTGTGGACATCCTCGACAAAATTAATGAGTTGACTTAGCTTACCAACACCAGTTTGTTGCCCTGAATGAGAAAGGATACCAGTTCACAGCCAAGTTTTTGTTGGTCCGGAGGTAGATTAAAACAATTTGGTTGTTCCAGGTTCACAACTCCTGATTACCATAAAAAAAAATTATTGATGAATTAGTTATCCAATGTTCAGTTACTGAGGCTTTTTGAACTTACCAATATGTGGATGAGGTTCTGGACGAAAAACTATCCAAGATATGATACAAACACCAGCAGGAATGGTGAGAATTAAAGTCGTCTACAATTTTGGAAAGTACTCGAATCGATTAAAAAATCAATTTGTGACAAATTATGTCATTCAATCATTTAAAATTTTGTGCTTTATAACTCACTAAAATTGGAAATCGGGCGTATTTTATAATGTATAAAATTGACATGGCGTAAATGGTTTGCCAATTAAGCATCCAGGAATTTCTATATTTTTCGTTGAAAAGATCTTTTTCTGGAGGCGCTAAAAATTGGTTAATGACATTTCATACATTATTTGTATCAAAAGAAGGACACTATTCTTTGTCGAGGTACCAGAGTAATTTTTTAAGGTTGTCGCGTCAACTAAAACATCTTTACTTCCTCTTCTTTTATAAGAAATATTTAATATGCTCCCATCCCAGTCAGCTATATTGTTATTGTCCCAAGAATTCATGTCATTGTTAATTGGACACTGTTCCAACTCTTGGGAGTGACACAGTTGAAGGATTACATCTTCCAGAAGATTTGCATTAAACCTGGTCATCAAAGTTGTTGGATCCTCTTCCACCAAAAGTTTCCCATGCCGCATTACGGAGACAATGTCAGCTCTTGTAGCTTCCTGAGTGTAATGTGTACTCACAATGATGGTGGTCCCGTCTTTCTTAACCAGTTCATACAAGTGCTCCCAAATGCTAATTAAAATTTTTAATTAAAACACCTTAAAATTGATTAAAAATTCAAATTAAATCGCCAATATCACTGACTTTTGTCTTAGTAAAGGATCCACCCCAACGGTAGCCTCATCAAGGATGAGCAGAGGTGGTTTATGTAGTAAAGCAACGGCAAGGGAGACCCTTCGAGTTTCTCCGCCACTATTTAATTTGCAGTCAGGTAATTACAAATTTGACAAATTTATTAAAAAGATTTTACTACCTCAAATTTTGAATCACACAATTTTCTCCAGGTAGTTGCAATAGATCCACGAGAAAATGCACCCTTTCCTCAACAGCGTCCCACTTCATTCCGTAAAGCCTTCCAAAAAAATGAAGCTGCTCAGAAACGGTGAGCTCTGCATGAAGTCCAGATTCCTGAAGAATAATTATACTTATTTATAAAACATGTTTCTTTAAATCTAAAGTCCTTACCTGTGGCATGTATCCAATCAGAGTTTTCTCAGCTTTGTATGCATCTTGTCCAAATATTTGAACAGACTCCAAAAATCTTTTTAAGACCCACAATTGCGGATAAAAGCGTAGTTTTCCTGCGAAGGAATGAATAGATTAAATCTGCACAAAAAACCGGAATTTATTCCATAATAGTTTGAAAACTAACTCACTCACCCGCACCCACTACTTCCTAATAACGCATAGGTAACCCCACGCTCCACTCGCATATTCAATCCTTGCAGAACTACACTTTTTCCATAATTCTTGCAACCGTCGCTCACCCAAACTGATGGAGTTGTCTGAGACAAGTTTGACAAAGACATTGTCACGATTATGCACTAAGAATTTGCACAACTTTAATAACTTTAATCATAGTATTGTTACAGTGTTTGATTTACATGCAGTTCCGTTTCCATCTATTTCGATACTAAAAGCCTTTCTGGACTCAGGAAACCAATCAAGTAAACGGCAGACGAATAGCATTATTTATGAAGATTAAAATGCAATTAAACGTAATACCTCAGAAAAACACACAAAAACCATTAAAGTAGCTCTAGTTGAAGGTTCATGTGAAAATTAATCAAATCCAATACACCACAATCTGAAGCGCTTTTTTTTAAGATAATTTCACGACCGCAAAAAAACAGGACTTTCCATGGGCCGAATATGTTTCGGAAATTAGATAAGAAACTGACAGTAGGTTTCGCAATAATACATGTAATATCTTTATTACGAAGCTGCTATTTTACCTGGTTTGGGTAAAAATGTAACAAAAACCAGTTAACAATTCAATGCAGCCAAGCAGTGTAACTGAGCTCAATCATCATTTTAAGGCAAAACACGATAACTGCGGATTCTTCTTATGGACAAATAATATTTGTATCTCCGAGATCCTATGAATTATATGGCTCAATTTTTTTTTCAATTCGGTCCAGCCAGGGAAGTTTATCAAAGTTATTACTAAACCATGGAGTTTGGACAGACGGACTTACTTAATTACCTAATAATGGGCGCTTTGCCTTTTAATAATAGAGGTGATAAATTCTTCTTAACGTTTTTTCCGTTGCTGGTTTTATTGAATAGTCTGGGCTGAGATACAAATTATCTTAGCGTGTGAATAAAGTTACTTTATGACGATAAACTCGATTCCAAATGAATTTTTCGAGATTTGTGCAGAATCCTTACCATACAAATGAGTGATGGAGGATGTGTTCGCCAAGGTTTATTGATCGTTAAAAAACGTGTTTCGGTCAATATGCAAATCCGTATTATTAATACTTGAATTGCTGAATTATGTGAAAAAAACACATGAAATAAATACGGTTTCCTTTACCACTAACTACACACTCAGCAAACAGCTCACACACCCTGGTCAAATTCTTAGTATAAAAGGTCAGCCGATCGACAAAAAATATGTTTGAAAAAAACTCAAGTTTTTCCACAGATTTATACCGGAACGCGAGCCACGGAAATATAAATGCAGAGATGATGTTAATCCCAGCAAATCAGAAGAAATCTGTAAACTGCAATATTTATCAGAGTAAATAATTAATCTCAAAACCACAACCAATTCTCTAATGATAGCCAAATTCTTCCCAGTTAGTTACTTGCTTCGCAAATAATTCAGATTTCGCCAAAACTACAACAATTACTCCACCAACTGCAGGTGGAATTAGGTTCATTACCTTGAGTAAGGATTTCATTTGTTTGGGTGCCTATTTGTTACAACAACATATTAGTATATTACACTCTGTCAGAAATTTGTTTCTCCAGCAGTTGGCTCAGTTTACCTGGTCATAAGTATAAGCACTTAGAGCCAATTCCAACATTGCTTCCGCCATGCTCATTACAAAGTATTGCATTGTTACGACATTTGATTCTAGTTAGAACCAAAAGCTTGGCACAAGCCCTTGGATTGTTTGGTTTAACACAATCCAATACAAATTAGATGTTCTTTTTGCCGTTAAAACTTACTTGGACTCCCTTTGAATAATTTTTTTAATGGAGAATAAATCACTAACCACTCATTGTCCGCATGAAGTTCTTGAATAAATAATTAAACGGTGCATTGCAAAATTACGAGTCTCAGAAAAAATTGAAAAAAACAGCTACAGAATTAGCTTCATCGTAAAATCCACAATTTATAATTCTTGTGCCGAATAAGTTTTTTGTAACTCAATTTAACTCCAGTGCATTCTTGAGACCGTTTTAGCAATTACGTGACCCACTTTTCCCTATTGTCGGGATTTTAAGTAATACGTCGGAAGATAGCATTTAATTAATTCAAGCACCTTTTACCCATGCAAATTAAATATGATCGTATTAAACGAATCCAAAGCCAATTACCCATGTTTTTTTGGAATATGTCCGAGTTTCGTATATTACAAATTTTTATTCACGAGTGCAAATCAAGGCATTCCTTCTATGTAAAACTGTGTAATTGAGCATACTCGAATTAAAGTCAAATTTTCGGATGGATGTGGACACGTTTAACTTTAACTACAAAACAATTATTGGTTTAGCACCTTACTTAAATCATTTGGCCAATTATTTCCATTTCACTCATACTCCGGGTAATATTTGTGCCATTGTTCGTGGGATGATTGGAAGCAATTTTGGTTCAGGTTGTAATTACTCCATTAAGTTGAAAATTGTAGTACCAAATTTTAGCAACGTTCCATTGAATTCCTTCAATTCCTTCAATCTTCCAAGTCGCCGAAGTTTAGTCTCCTGCAAAATGGAGTCCCGAATATTTCCTCCCATCGTGTTAAATCTTATTGGAAAAACATTTTCTTTTTTTAGTTCTACCCAGTGTTTCCCAATCCGTTGGGATAAGGAAAAACAAATGCTCATCCCAGAAAATAGTAAAGTTATCAAAATCTGGTCAGTTATTTTCACAATTTTTACAGCATCAAATCTAGTGTTCGCACTTGTCCAGCTTTTCTTACTGCTTCATTATGGTAATCCTGCCGTAATGGACGTCTACCTTGTCAGTGCCTATACAACCGGATTAGTTTTAAGTGTAGAAGGTTGTCTCAATGTTATTCTAAAGGGGGATGAACTTATCCAGTTTTTTCAGCAAATTAAAAAAATTGATACCAAATTCGCAGGTAGCGTTACGCAAATTTTGTTAGTGAAAACAGGTCCGAAATATATTTGCCTGTTTTTGCAGAACTCGAAGTCTCCAATCGCCTTCCAGAGATACGGCAAACAGGAAAACTGATGCTGCTCAATTGCAGGGCTAACATTGCAGGAGGAATTTCTCTTGTCATTTTTGCGCATTTGATATTCGCCATAAAACCAAAATCTCCACAATTCTTGTACAGTTTGGTTCCAAACTCGTCGAATGGATGGATTCCTTTCCTTGTCTGTTTGGCGATAGAATTATACACAAGGGGCATCGTTATGATGTGGGCATTTGTAACCCACGCCTGGTTCTTGGGTAGCATTTTGGTGGAAAGGACATCTCTCAACTTTTTAAAGTTTGTATTATAATTAGTGGAATTGTCATGTTTTATTAATTTTTGCAACTTTTTGCAGAAAATCTCCAGCCCCACTAGACAAATTGATAGAATTCTTCAAATGCCTTTGCATTCTGAATCGGATGCACAATAACTGCTATCTCTCCACCGTGATATCTTTTCGATTGGCTTTATTTGGATTTTTCGTGATAAAAGGATCCCTGGTATTGATTTCGAGACCAAATCCATTTTGTGGAGTTACTGCTCGTCATCCAATTTGTTGTTGGGCTTGTTACGGTCGCCGCGCTTTTTCTACAGATTTCTGCGACCCTCCTTAAAAGTAGTGAGATGATTGTGCAAAGTCTTCAAAACCGTGCTATAAGGGGTTCTGGTAACAGTTTTGAAAATAAATGGCGAAGACGGGAAACTCGAGCCCTGCAAGCTTTTGGGGTTAGAAGTTCTCCGAATAGGGTCATCAACTTTGGAGGTATGCTTCAATACTTTATGGTCCTTGTTAGCGGAGTTACCACGGTCCTTGTCAGTGTTAAACCGTGAAGGTTACGGTATTTAAGTAATGACATGCTGTGGCATTAAAATATCCATAATCTAAAATATGAAATAATATTGGAATTAAGAAACTATAACGTCCTCGTAAATGATAGTTACTGCAAATATGATATTAAACTTCTGCTTAATAATAAACTTGGTCTGCTAATTATAACGAAGAATTCCACATTTTATTTAACACACAAAAATCAGGAAAGTACCAACACAAATATTTTTTCAGGCTTAATTTCAGTCGACTTGGAATAATTACTTACTCCGCCTTGCAAATTCGGCCCACACAAGTCCTTACTCCAGTTCCATACAACATGTCGCAGTGATAGTCGTCAGAACAATACTTTGGAAACCTCATAGCTGTCGATAGACCCTGCAAAATTGGCAAATGCATAATCAAAATTGCACTGATACAGCTACTATTATTATTGCACTTACACTCATTGTGGATAGAATAATGAAGTAAATTGCAGGAAGAAATTGAATAATTTTATTCATTATGAATCCACGTTTTTCCGACGTTCACCTAGATTGATAATAAAGACGGAGGTCCTGAAAATTTGTTCTTGGCAACTTTTATCAGAACTATTTTTGTAGCTTGAAAATATAAAAATAAAACATGTAATTGTACTGCGTTTATGTGACAATATCCATAAAGTTGAAAAATGAGTACGCATTGTTTTAACAAAAGGGAGGTTTTGTAACTTATTATGTAACCACTTCATAAACTAAGCTCCCAAGCCTTTATCGTAGGGTTTTATAAATACATATTAACAACAAAAAATAAAACAAATTGACCCGTTTTATTCAGTCAAATTTTCTAAACAGTCAGCAAATTATGTCATTTGTTAAAAATTCAGTGTTGTTTTTTATTCAAATACGTACGTAATCCTTTAATACAGCTGCGTGGGCGTGCCGGCATCATCCGCTCCGTCTCCAAAAGTAAAAAATGTGCCTCAATCTCCTGTATTTAAGTCAGTTACCCATTAGTAAATACAGTTAGTTTAGCATTATTTAAAATTTTCCAATTGCTTTCTAAATAGATCACCACAAAAAAAAACTCACCGCTTTATTGCACTTCGACGTCAAGGATGGATTCGACTTCTCAATGGCAATACTCCGAATATTATCCCACATGCAAATGAATCTTTCCGCACCCTGATAGCAGCTTGAGCGGATTTTACTTGAATGCTTGGGGTTTGGTAGAGGAAGATCGTAATGAATTAAACAAGTCACGTTTCGAATATTGAGATGCTTCAATGCCTCGTCGTTCAACACCATAACTTGTTGCTCCTCAGGATGATATATATTCCACAGATCCCACTTTGCCTTTAGAACTAGACAATACCCAAGAATGAAATTAATCATTATATGAATTAATTCAAGTTGAATTAATATTTGATTAAATCCCTTACATTTAAACTTGTCCACCTGGTCGATGGAGCTAGTTTCCGCTAGGTGAATGCTAATCCCAGGCGTGTTCATCAGACCTTTATAAACGGCCGTAGCAATCTCAGCCGTGGAGCAGATGATGAAAATACTTTTGTGGGAAGAAACTTCTCTAAGTAACTCTAAAGATAGATAAATAATTGCTTAAAATTTCAGTAATCCAAATTTGTATGATTTGCATTTCTCTCACCCTTGAGTTTAGAAATCCTTTTGTCGTCAACATTGCCCTTGTTAAGGTAATGGAAATGCCAGGCCACATTAGAATATTTAATCAAGTCATTGGAAGAGTTGATGAAAAGCGTGGGAGCTGAGGCAGTACATCCCAAGCTGTCTTTGGGCGGATAAGCAGCGTTTCCCCAAGACAGTGGGTTCACAGATTGATAAATCCTCTCAACACTTATACTCCAAACTTCACCCACAAATATTCTTTGATAATTCCATTGATTCTGAGGGAGAGCAGCGAACCCCGTCATTATTTTTCGGACGTATTCAAACTCTTTGTCAAAATGGTAGAGCACGTCCAGATTTTCATAAACCAGATACTTCAAGCTAAAAAACAATTATTTAGCACCTACATTGCATAGTGGTAACCCATTTCTTGAAACTTACTCTTTGAAATTGATAAAATTCGGATTTCTCCCCATCATCTTGTGGAAAAAGGGAAGAGTTGTGATGATAATGTTTAACCCAGAGCTTAACTTGGCCAAATCTTCCCACTGTCCAACCACATCGTAGGAAAGGTGACGCCGATTGTTAGTAATTGATTGAAGCAATGCCGACAAATGCCGACAAATCCGATTGGCGAATTCCAGATTAGCACAGATCACCAAAAGGTAGGGACTGCTAGTAGAAAGCTGCCTGTTCTGAAATAAAAGTTAAATTAAACCATATCCACCATCCTCCTCATAATGAGGACCCCATTCCTATAAATCAAACCAACATGGACACTGATAAAGTTGCTGCTCCCATCTAAATCTCCCGTCAACAGCCGACCAACGATTGGAATCAGGTAGGACAGCGACTTTCCACTTCTCCTCCCACCAATTACGAAGATATCTGAGGAATAAACATAAATAAATGGTCAATTTAAGAAATAGTACAAGACAATTAATTTACCATCTCCCCGGTTGAGGTAAGGAACAACGGCTTTCTGAAGAGGATTAAACTCCGTAATGCCACAGTTATCCAGACCCTAGGAATAGTTTCACCAGTTTAACCCTTATTAGTGGCTTCTTCAATAGATAATTAATAAAAAACTTCCTCTTTCAGCCTACTTACATCCTTCAAGAGTCCGAACTGTTTGAAATCCTTGATCGAGTCAAGAGGCTTGACAAGGTGGACTGCACTCGTAAACACGGCTTGATTAGGATCCTCATAAAAATCCGTATTATCCTCCATTGTTCCTTTAGTCCAGGAAAGTTAGGTCAATCACTTATCAAAAGATAAGGTTCTTGTTTTTAAGATTAAAAAAATTACCGAGAGATCACAGAAAGGTTGACACTGTCAACTTGACAGTCACGAATCCGGGATTTACTTGCCTCCAACGCCAGTGAGACTCTCAACTTGCTCCATTTCCCCTAAATCTGGAT